>JBBLMP010000110.1:0-62069 GCA_038429875.1 Poecile montanus | reverse complement strand
CCTCTCGGGACCCCCCAAATTCTCAGGACCCCCCGAAATCCCCCCAATTTCTCTCACAAATTGCAGAATTTCCGTTTTCTTCCTGTCCTGCACCACGTTCAGCTGAGGGGGGAGGGGCAGCCTAAGGGCGTGGCCACACCCACCCAACCCCACCCACTTAAGCCCCACCCACCCACTCTAGCCTGGCTTGGCCCCGCCCCTTTAGACCCGGTTAAACCACGCCCCCAAACCACACCCACTTAAGCCACACCCACTTAAGCCACACCCACTTAAGCCACGCCCACTGCCAGGACAAAAACGTGCTCCTTGTTCTGGCCACGCCCACCCCGCTTAAGCCCCGCCCAGTCCCGTTAAAACCACGCCCACATTTATGATGCAGCCCAACCCCCCACCCACTCCAGTCAGCCCCGCCCACCCATTAAGCCACGCCCCTGATTTAGGCCCCACCCTGACTTCAGCCACACCCACATTTAAGCCCCACCCACCTTTAGAATAGGGTCCGCACCCATGATTTAAGCCCCGCCCACTCCATTTAAGCTCTGCCCACCCATAAGACTCAGGCCAGACCCCTGGCTCTGGCCACGCCCACCCCATTTAAGCCCCGCCCACCCACTTTAAGCCCCGCCCACCTGTAGCTCATAGTCCAGCCCCCTGGCTCTGGCCACGCCCACCCCATTTAAGCCCTGCCTGCCCATTTAAGCCCCGCCCACCTTTAGCACATAGTCCAGCCCCCTGGCTCTGGCCACGCCCCCATTTAAGCCACGCCCATCCCATTTAAGCCCCACCCACCTTTAGCACATAGCCCAGCCCCCTGGCTCTGGCCACGCCCACCCAATTTAAGCCACGCCCACCCCATTTAAGCCCCGCCTACCCAAAAATACTCAGCCCAGCCCCCTGGCTCTGGCCACGCCCCCATTTAAGCCACCCCCACCTATTTAAGCTCCGCCCACCTGTAGGACATAGTCCAGCCCCCTGTCCCTGGCCACGCCCACCGCATTTAAGCCACGCCCACCCCATTTAAGCCCCGCCCACCTGTAGGACATAGTCCAGCCCCCTGGCTCTGGCCACGCCCACCCCATTTAAGCCTCGCCCACCCATTTAAGCCCTGCCCACCTGTAGGACATAGCCCCGCCCCCTGGCTCTGGCCACGCCCACCCCATTTAACCCATGCCCACCCCCTTTAAGCCCCGCCCACCTGCAGGACATAGTCCAGCCCCCTGTCCCTGGCCACGCCCCCATTTAAGCCCCGCCCACCTGCAGGACATAGCCCCGCCCCCTGGCTCTGGCCACGCCCCCATTTAAGCCACGCCCACCCCATTTAAGCCCCGCCCACCTGTAGGACATAGTCCAGCCCCCTGGCTCTGGCCACGCCCCTGGCCCCGCCCAGCGCCGCCGCCGCCTCCTGCGCCTCCAGGGGGCGCCGCCGCGGGACCTCGGCGTGGTGCTGCAGCGCCCCCTGCAGGAGCTCGGCCGAACGCGCGCGCTCACGGCCCAGGGAGCGCAGACCACGGAGAGAGCTGGGAAACGGGGAAAAATCACCAAAAATGGGGAAAATCACCCAAAATGGGGGTGAAATAACAGCGCAGACCACGGAGAGAGCTGGGAAACGGGGAAAAATCACCCAAAATGGGGAAAATCACCCAAAATGGGGGTGAAATAACAGCGCAGACCACGGAGAGAGCTGGGAAACGGGGAAAAATCACCAAAAATGGGGAAAATCACCCAAAATGGGGGTCAAACAACACCTGAGAGCCCGGAGAGAGCTGGGAAATGGGGAAAAATAACACAAAATGGGGAAAATCACCCAAAAATGGGGGTGAAATAACAGCGCAGACCACGGAGAGAGCTGGGAAATGGGGAAAAATCACCCAAAATGGGGAAAATCACCCAAAATGGGGAAAATCACCCAAAATGGGGGTCAAACAACAGCGCAGACCACAGAGAGAGCTGGGAAACGGGGTAAAATCACCCAAAATGGGGAAAAATGGGGAAAATCACCCAAAATGGGGGTGAAATAACAGTGCAGACCATGGAGAGAGCTGGGAAACGGGGAAAAATGGGGAAAAATGGGGAAAATCACCCAAAATGGGGAAAATAACCCAAAATGGGGGTGAAACAACACCTGAGAGCCCTGGGAATAACAAAAATGGGGAAAAACACCCCAAAATGGGGAAAATCACCCAAAATGGGGGTGAAATAACAGCGCAGACCACGGAGAGAGCTGGGAAAATGGGGAAAAATCACCCAAAATGGGGAAAATCACCTAAAATGGGGGTGAAATAACAGCTGAGAGCCCTGGGAATAACAAAAATGGGGAAAATCACCCCAAATGGGGGTGAAACAACAGCGCAGACCACAGAGAGAGCTGGGAAATGGGGAAAAATGGGGAAAAATGGGGAAAAATGGGGAAAATCACCCAAAAATGGGGGTGAAATAACAGCGCAGACCACGGAGAGAGCTGGGAAAATGGGGAAAAATGGGGAAAAATGGGGAAAATCACCCAAAATAGGGGTCAAACATCAGTGCAGCCCACGGAGAGAGCTGGGAAACGGGGAAAAATGGGGAAAATCACCCAAAATGGGGTGAAATAACAGCGCAGACCACGGAGAGAGCTGGGAAAATGGGGAAAAACGGGGAAAAATGGGGAAAATCACCCAAAATGGGGGTCAAACAACACCTGAGAGCCCGGAGAGAGCTGGGAAACGGGGAAAAATAACCCAAAATGGGGAAAATCACCCAAAATGGGGGTCAAACAACAGCGCAGACCACGGAGAGAGCTGGGAAACGGGGAAAAACGGGGAAAAATGGGGAAAATCACCCAAAATGGGGAAAATCACCCAAAATGGGGGTGAAATAACAGCGCAGCCCACGGAGAGAGCTGGGGAAATGGGGAAAAACGGGGAAAATCACCCAAAAATGGGGGTGAAACAACATCTGAGAGCCCTGGGAATGGGAAAAATGGGGAAAAACACCCCAAAATGGGGGTGAAACAACACCTCAGACCACGGAGAGAGCTGGGAAAATGGGGAAAAATCACCCAAAATGGGGAAAATCACCCAAAATGGGGGTGAAACAACAGCGCAGACCACGGAGAGAGCTGGGAAATGGGGAAAAATCACCCAAAATGGGGAAAATCACCCAAAATGGGGGTGAAACAACAGCGCAGACCACGGAGAGAGCTGGGAAATGGGGAAAAATGGGGAAAAATGGGGAAAATCACCCAAAATGGGGGTGAAATAACAGCGCAGACCACGGAGAGAGCTGGGAAACGGGGAAAAACGGGGAAAATCACCCAAAATGGGGGTCAAACAACAGCGCAGACCACGGAGAGAGCTGGGAAATGGGGAAAAACGGGGAAAATCACCCAAAAATGGGGGTGAAACAACAGCGCAGACCACGGAGAGAGCTGGGAAACGGGGAAAAATGGGGAAAAATGGGGAAAATCACCCAAAATGGGGGTGAAACAACAGCGCAGACCACGGAGAGAGCTGGGAAATGGGGAAAAATGGGGAAAAACGGGGAAAAACACCCAAAATGGGGGTGAAATAACAGCGCAGACCACGGAGACAGCTGGGAAAATGGGGAAAAATCACCCAAAATGGGGAAAATCACCCAAAGTGGGGGTCAAACAACAGCGCAGACCACGGAGAGAGCTGGGAAATGGGGAAAAACGGGGAAAATCACCCAAAAATGGGGGTCAAACAACAGCGCAGACCACGGAGAGAGCTGGGAAACGGGGAAAAATCACCCAAAATGGGGAAAATCACCCAAAATGGGGGTGAAATAACAGCGCAGACCACGGAGAGAGCTGGGAAACGGGGAAAAATGGGGAAAAACGGGGAAAATCACCCAAAATGGGGAAAAACAACAGCGCAGACCACGGAGAGAGCTGGGAAATGGGGAAAAATGGGGAAAATCACCCAAAATGGGGGTCAAACAACAGCGCAGACCACGGAGAGAGCTGGGAAATGGGGAAAAATCACCCAAAATGGGGAAAATCACCCAAAATGGGGGTGAAACAACACCTGAGAGCCCGGAGAGCCCTGGGATCACCCCAAAAATGGGATTAAACCCCCCCCAAAAAAGGGTCAGAAACGGGACTGAACCCCACCAGAGACACCAAATCCACCCGGGATCCCCCCGAAAACCCCCAAATCCCCCCTAAATCCCCTCCAGGACCCCCCAAATCCCCCCCAAATCTCCTCCAGGACCCCATAAATCCCCCCAAACCCCTCCAGGACCCCCCAAATCCCCCCCAAACCCCTCCAGGACCCCCTAAATCCCCCCCGGACCCCCCAAACTCCCCCAGGACCTCCCAAATCCCCCCCAAGCCTCTCCAGGACCCCCCAACCCACCCCAAATCCCCCCCAGGACCCCCCAAATCCCCACCAGGACCCCCCAAACCCCTCCAGGACCCCCCAAATCCCCACCAGGACCCCCCAAATCCCCCCAGGACCCCCCAAATCCTCCCCAGGACCCCCCAAACCCCCCCAGGACCCCCCCTCACTCGCGCAGGGGCTGCAGGTGCCTCCTCAGGGCGCTCTGGGTGCAGCTCCGCAGCTCCTGGGGGCAGGGCCAGGGAAAAGGGGCGTGGTCAGATGGTAAATTTGCATAAAGGGGCGTGGCCAAGCAGGCAAGGGGTGTTGTTTTGCCTGAGGGGGCGTGGTCTGGAAGGGGGCGTGGCCTCATGGAAACCAGGCGGGGCTAAAGGGGCGTGGCCTCGCAGGTGGGCGTGGCCAAATAAAGGAGTGTGGTATAGGAAGTACCAGGAATATGCAAATGAGGGCCTGGGGTGGGCGTGGCCAAGACAAGGGGGCGTGGTCAGAAGGGAACGGGTGTGGTTTAAATGTAAAGGGGTGGGATTGTGACAAGGGGCGTGGCCTCGGGGAGGGGGCGTGGCCTCGGGGAGGGGGCATGGCCTCGGGGAGGGGGCGTGGCCTGCTGACCTCGTGGCTGTCCATCATCTGCTCCAGGGAGTCACAGAACTTCTCCAGAGCCTCCTGGGGGGGTCACGAGGGGTTCGGGACCCCCAAAATTCTCCTCAGGGACCCCAAATTCCTCTCAGGGACCCCAAATTCCCCTCAGGAACCCAAAATTCCCCTCAGGGACCCCCAAGCCACCCCAGGACCCCCAAAATTCCTCTCAGGGACCCCCAAATTCCCCTCAGGGATCCCAAATTCCCCTCAGGGATCCCAAATTCCCCTCAGGGATCCCAAATTCCCCTCAGGTCCCCCCAAATTCCTCTCAGGGACCCCAAATTCCCCTCAGGGACCCCAAAATTCCCCTCAGGAACCCCCAAATTTCCCCTCAGGGACCCCAAAATTCCCCTCAGGGACCCCCAAGCCACCCCAGGAACCCCAAGACCCCCCCAGAGACCCCCAAAATCCCCTCAGGGACCCCAAATTCCCCTCAGGAATCCCAAAAATTCCCCTCAAGGATCCCCAAGCCACCCCAGGACCCCCAAAATTCCCATCAGGGACCCCAAATTCCCCTCAGGGACCCCAAAATTCCCCTCAGGAACCCCAAGACCCCCCCAGGGACCCCCAAATTCTCCTCAGGAACCCCAAGACCCCCCCAGGGACCCCCAAATTTTGGGGTCCTCCCCCCTCAGGGGACCCCCAAACCCCCCCCAGGACCCTCGAGACCTCCCAGGAGCCCAAATTTTTGGGTTCTGCCCCCCCGGGTTTTTGGGGGGTCTCACCCGCACCAGGGGGTCCCCCCGGGGGGTCCCCGCGAGCTCCCGGAGCCCCGCGGCGAAGGCGCGGCTGGAACCTTCCAGAACCCGCCCGGCCTCCAGCACGGCCGAGCAGAGCTTCAGCACCTGGGAACCCCAAAAAAACCCCTCAGGTGACCCCAAAATCCATCCCAAATCCATCCCAAAACCTCCCAAAACCTCCTGGAATGGCTTCAGCACCTGGGAACCCCAAAAAAAAACCCTCAGGGGACCCCAAAATTCACCCCAAAACCTCCCCAAATCTTTCCAGAATGGCTTCAGCACCTGGGACCCCCAAAAAAACCCCTCAGGTGACCCCAAAATCCATCCCAAAACCTCCCCAAAACCTTCCCAAAACCTCCTGGAATGGCTTCAGTACCTGGGAACCCCAAAAAAAACCCTCAGGTGACCCCAAAATTCACCCCAAATCCAACCCAAAACCTCCTGGAATGGCTTCAGCACCTGGGAACCCCAAAAAAACCCCTCAGGTGACCCCAAAATTCACCCAAATCCACCCCAAATCTTTCCAGAATGGCTTCAGCATCTGGGAACCCCAAAAATTCCCTCAGGTGACCCCAAAATCCCCTCAAAACGCCCCTAGAACCTCCCCAAATCCCCCCAAAAATGGCTTCAGCACCTGGGAACCTCCAAAAAAACCCCTCAGGTGACCCCAAAATTCACCCAAAAATCTCCCCAAAACCTCCTGGAATGGCTTCAGCACCTGGGAACCTCAAAAAAACCCCTCAGGTGACCCCAAATCCCCTCAAACTCCCCTAAAACCACCACAAATCCCCCCAAAACCTCCCCAAATCCCCCCAAAAATGGCTTCAGCATTTGGGAACCCCAAAAAAACCCTCAGGTGACCCCAAAATTCACCCCAAAACCTCCCCAAATCCCCCCAAAATGGTCTCAGCACCTGGGAACCCCAAAATCCACCCCCAAAACCCACCTGGGCACCCCGAAATATCCCCCAGCCCCCCCCAAATCCCCCCCAAATCCCCCAATCCCCTCCCCCCGCATCCCTGGAGCCCCCCCAGACCTTTTGGGGACCCCCCAAATCCCCCCAAATTTGGGGTCCCCCCCCTTCACCTTCTCCAGGTGAGTCTCGAGTTCGGCCGCGTCCGACTCGGCCTCTTCCACCGCAGCCCTGCGGGATTTAGGGGGTCAGGGGGGATTTTGGGGGGATTTGGGGGGATTTGGGGGGATTTTGGGGGGTCCTGGGGGGATTTGGGGGCTCATGGGGGGATTTTGGGGGAATTTTGGGGATCCTGAGGTGATTTGGGAGGGTCCTGGGAGATTTTGGGGAGCTCAGGGGGGATTTTGGGGGTGTCAGGGGATATTTGGGGGGATTTGGAAGGGTCCTGGGGGGATTTTGGGGGGTTCTGGGGGGATTTTGGGGGAGCTCAGGGGGGATTTTGGGGGGTTCTGGGGGGATTTGGGGGCTCATGGGGATTTTGGGGGGTCCTGGGTGGATTTTGGGGGTCCTGGGGGGATTTGGGAGGGTCTTGGGAGGATTTTGGGGACCTCAGGGGGATTTTGGGGGGCTCAGGGGTATTTGGGGGGCCCTGGGTGGATCTGGGGGGGGCTCAGGGGGGATTTTGGGGGGCCCAGGGGGGATTTTGGGGGGTCCTGAGATGATTTGAGGAGGTTTGAGGGGTCCTGGGCAGGGATTTGGGGGATTTTGGGAGGATTTGGGGGGATTGGAGGAGTTTTGGGGGGTCCTGGGGGAGTCTGGAGGGGTCACAGGGGAGATTTTGGGGTTCCTGGGGGGATTTGGGGAGGATTTTGGGGTTCCTGGAGGGATTTGGGAGGGATTTTGGGGTTCCTGGGGGGATTTGGGGAGGGGTTTGGGAGGATTTTGGGGGGTCCTGGGGGGATTTGGGGAGGATTTTGGGGGTTCCTGGGGGGATTTGGGAGGATTTTTGGGGTTCCTGGGGGGATTTGGGGGTCCCTGGGGGGATTTGGGGAGGATTTTGGGGATCCTGGGGGGATTTGGGAGGATTTTGGGGTTCCTGGGGGGATTTGGGGAGGATTTTGGGGGTTCCTGGGGGGATTTGGGGAGGATTTTGGGGGTTCCTGGGGGGATTTGGGGAGGATTTTGGGGTTCCTGGGGGGATTTGGGAGGGATTTTGGGGGTTCCTGGGAGGATTTGGGGAGGATTTTTGGGGTTCCTGGGGGGATTTGGGGAGGATTTTGGGGTTCCTGGGGGGATTTGGGGAGGATTTTGGGGTTCCTGGGGGGATTTGGGAGGGATTTTGGGGTTCCTGGGGGATTTGGGGAGGGGTTGAGAGGATTTTTGGGGTTCCTGGGGGGATTTGGGGAGGATTTTGGGGTTCCTGGGGGGATTTGGGGAGGATTTTTGGGGTTCCTGGGGGGATTTGGGAGGGATTTTGGGGGTTCCTGGGGGATTTGGGAGGGATTTTGGGGTTCCCTGAGGGGGTGGGGCCGGATTTGGGTCGGTTTTGGGGTTTTTGGGGCCCCTTTCCGGAGCCGCTTCCGGAGGCGCCGCCGCAGCACCGGGGGGGGGAGGGGCGGGGGGGGGAATTGGGGGGTCCTGAGGGGCGGGGGGGGGTCCCACAAAATGGGGGGGGGGTCCCGAGAGGGTCCTGGGGTGATTTGGGGGTCCCTGGGGGAGTTTTGGGGGTCCCTGGGGGTGTTTTGGGGGTCCTGGGGAGGGCTCCCAGCCCCTGAGGGGGGTCCCGGGAGGCTTCGGGGGGTCCTGGGGGGGTTTTGGGGGTCCCAGGGGGGTTTTGGGGGGTCCTGTGGGAGTTTGGGGGGTCCTGGGTGGGTTTTGGGGGGTCCCGGGGGGGTTTGGGGAGGTTTTTAGGGGTCCTGAGGAGGGATCCCGTCCCCGGGGGGAGTTCCCAGGGAGTTTTGGGGGGGTCCTGGGAGGGGTCTCAGCCCCTGGGGGTTCCCGGGTTTGGTTTTGGGGGGTCCCGGGGGGTTTTGGGGGGTTCTGGGGGGTTTTGGGAACAGTTTTGGGGGGTTTGGGGAGGGTTTTAGGGGTCCCTGTGGGGTTTTGGGGGTCCTGGGAATGGCTCCCAGCCCCTGAGGGGGATCCCGGCGGGGTTTGGGAGGTCCCGAGGGTTTTTTTGGGGGTCCCGGGGGGGTTTTGGGGGGTCCCGAGGGGGTTTTTTGGGGTCCCGGGGGGGTTTTGGGGGTCCCGGGGGGGTTTTTTGGGGTCCCGGGGGGGTTTTTGGGGTACCTGAACCAGGGCGAGTCCCTCAGACACTCCTCGAAATCCAACTTGACCGTCATGGCTGGGGGGGGTCCCGGGGGGGATTTTGGGGATCCCGGGGGGGATTTTGGGGGGTCCCGGGGGGATTTTGGGGGTGCCGGGGGGGATTTTGGGGGGTCCCGGGGAGGATTTTGGGGGTCCCGGGAGGGTTTTGGGGGTCCCGGGGGGGATTTTGGGGGTCCCGGGGGGGGGTTTGGGGGTCCCGGGAGGATTTTGGGGGTCCCGGGAGGGTTTTGGGGGTCCCGGGGGGGATTTTGGGGGTCCCGGGGGGGGGGTTTGGGGGTCCCGGGAGGGTTTTGGGGGTCCCGGGAGGGGTTTTGGGGGTCCCGGGGGGGTTTGGGGGTCCCGGGGAGGATTTTGGGGGTCCCGGGGGGGATTTGGGGGGTCCCGGGAGGGTTTTGGGGGTCCCGGGGGGGTTTTGGGGGTCCCGGGGGGGATTTGGGGGGTCCCGGGGAGGATTTTGGGGGTCCCGGGCTCGGGGCCGTGCCGGTGCCGGGTCGTGGCTGGCGCCGACGGGGCCGGGACGGCTCCGCCCCGGGGAGGGACCGGGAGGGGGGAAAGGGAGGGTTTGGGGGTTCGGGGGGGGATTTGGGGGTTCAGGGGGGGATTTGGGGTGATGGAGGAGGGATTTGGGGGGATTTGAGGGGGCTTGGGGGGGATTTGAGGGGTTTGAGGGGGAATTTTTGGGGTTCGGGGGGGGGATTTGAGAGGTTTGAGGGGGATTTAAGGATTGGGGAGGGGGATTTGGGGGATTCCGGGGGTGAGGAGGGGGTTTGGGGGGATTTTTGGGGTGGGGAGGGGGATTTGGGGGGATGGAGGGGGGATTTGGGGGGGATTTCAGGGTGATTTTTGGGGTTTGGGGGGGATTTGGGGGGATGGAGGGGGATTTGGGGGGATTTCAGGGTGATTTTTGGGGTTTGGGGGGGATTTGGGGGGATGGAGGGGGGATTTGGGGGCGTCTGGGGGAATTTAGGGGGTGGGGAGGGGGATTTTGGGTGATGGAGGGGGGAGTTGGGGGGATTTGAGGGGGTTTGGGGGGGAATTGGGGGTTCGGTGGGGGATTTGGGGGGGTGGGGAGGGGGATTTGGGGGGGTGGAGGGGGGATTTGGGGGGATTTGAGGGGGTTTGGGGGAGATTTGAGGGGATTTGGGGGGGGATTTGAGAGGTTTGAGGGGGATTTAAGGATTGGGGAGGGGGATTTGGGGGGATTTTTGGGGTGGGGAGGGGGATTTGGGGCGATGGAGGGGGGATTTGAGGGGTTTGAGGGGGTTTGGGGGGGATTTGAGGGGTTTGAGGGGGATTTTTTGGGGTTCGGGGGGGGATTTGAGAGGTTTGAGGGGGATTTAAGGGTTGGGGAGGGGGATTTGGGGGATTCCGGGGTTGGGGAGGGGGATTTGGGGGGATTTGGGGGGGGGAGTTGGGGGGATTTGAGGGGGTTTGGGGGGGAATTGGGGGTTCGGTGGGGGATTTGGGGGGGTGGGGAGGGGGATTTTGGGTGATGGAGGGGGGATTTGGGGGGATTTGAGGGGGTTTGGGGGGGATTTGAGGGGATTTGGGGGGGATTTGAGAGGTTTGAGGGGGATTTAAGGGTTGGGGAGGGGGATTTGGGGGGATGGAGGGGGGATTTGGGGGGGATTTCAGGGTGATTTTTGGGGTTTGGGGGGATTTGGGGGGGGATTTGGAGGGGTTTGAGGGGTGAGGAGTGGGATTTTTGGGATGGGGAGGGGGATCTGAGGGGGTTTGTGGGGATTTAAGGGTTGGGGAGGGGGATTTGGGGTGGGGAGGGGGGATCTGAGGGGTTTTGGGGGGGATTTGGGGGTATTTGAGGGGTGAGGAGTGGGATTTTTGGGATGGGGAGGGGGATCTGAGGGGGTTTGGGGGGATTTAAGGGTTGGGGAGGGGGATTTGGGGGATTCCAGGGGTGGGGAGGAGGATTTTGGGGGGGGATTTGAAGGGTTTGAGGGGGATTTTTGGGGTTCGGGGGGGATTTGGGGGGATGGAGGGGGGATCTGAGGGGGATTTGGGGGATTCCAGAGGTGAGGAGGAGGATTTGGGGGGATGGAGGGGGATTTGGGGGGGATTTGAGGGGTTTTGGGGGGGATTTGGGGTGATTTGAGGGGTTTGAGGGGGATTTTTAGGGGTGGGGAGGGGGATTTGAGGGGGTTTGGGAGGATTTTGGGGGATGGAGGGCGGATTTCGGGGGGATTTTTGGGGATGGGAAGGGGGATTTGGGGGTGGGGAGGGAGATTTAGGGGGGAATTTGGGGGTTTGGGGGGGAATTGAGGGAGATTTAGGGGGATTTTTGGGGGTGAGGGGGGATTTGAGAGGGTTTGGGGGGATTTGGGGGTGGGGAGGGGGATTTTGGGGGGAATTTTGAGGTTTGGGGGGATTCGAGGGGGATTTGGGGGGTTCTGGGGGGATTTAGAGGGGTGGGGAGGGGGATTTTGGGATTTTTGGGGGGTGATTTGGGGGTTCGGGAAGGGTTTGAGGGGGGAAGGGGAAAATGGGGAGGGGGATTTTGGGGGGAATTGAGAGGAATTTAGGGGGATTTTGGGGTTCTGGGGAGGGAGAAAATGAGGAGGGGGATTTTGAGGATTTTGGGGGATTTTTAGGGGATTTTTGGGGGGATTTGGGGGGGATTTTGGGGTTCGAGGGGGCTTGAGGAGGAATTGAGGTGAATTTAGGGGAGATTTGGGGGCGATTTAAAGGAGAATTTGGGGGAATTGAGGGAATTTTGGGGAGACCTGAGGGGGTTGTGGGAGCGGGAGGGGATTTTGGGGGAAATTGTGGAATTTGGGAGGGATTTGAGGGGAATTTGGGGGCGATTTTTAGGAAATTTGGGATTCGGGAGGGAAATTTCGGCGGGAATTTTGTGAGGGGGGGACAGCACCATTATGCCCTTGATTATCCTAATTAACATTAATTTCAACGCAACTCTGCTCAGGACAGACCCTGACAGCATCGCTTCCTCTTCCTCTAATTAATTAACTCCTAATTACCCCCAAATTACCGCTAATTACCCCCAATAACGACACGACACCGCATCCACCGCGCGGTACCAGCAGTCAGCACCTCGCTGCCGCTTTATTTCCCTCCCCTGGAGCCCCCCCGCTTCGCTAATTACCCGCGGCCCGTAATTAACGCCGCTCCTTAATGAGCGCTGTTGCCAGGCAGGGCCCGTCCCCATGGCAACCGTTGCCGGGGCGCCAGCCGTAAAGCGAGGAAGGGGTGTGAGGGGCGCGCCCGCCGCGCCGCCGTAAAGCGAGGAAAGCGCTCTGAGGGGACCGCCGTAAAGCGCTGCCGGAGCGAAAATGGGGAAGGGAAAAACTCCGGCGGGGTGAGGGAGGACGAGAAAGGCGGGGGAGGCACAAGAGGGAGCGGGGGAGGGGGAGGGCGATGAGGGAAGGTTCTTCCGGTGGGAGGCGGCGAAAAGAGAGCGCTCCAAACCGAATTCGCGCCACTCCGCCGCCAAGCGCGGCAAGCGGCGGAAAAAGTCGCGAAAGGTCGTGAAAAAGTCGTGAAAGCGTGTGGCGGCGGGCGGGGCGGGCCGGGGCGGGCGCGGAGCGATGGCGGCGCCGGGGCCCGGCGGGGGCTCCTCGGGGGGAGCCTCGGGGGGAGCCCCGGGGCCGCCCCCGGAGCTCCACCCGCGCTGCGGACGCCTCGTGTCGCTGTCCCAGGGCGGGCGCAGCGCCGCCAGGGCACAGCCGGGCCAGGAGTTCAACCACGGGCTGGTGCTGAGCCGGGAACCGCTGAGGCCCGGCCGCGTCTTCACCGTGCGCATCGATAGGAAGGTGAGGGGGGAACTGGGGGGAACTGGGAGGGAACTGGGGGGACTGGGAGGGACTGGGAGGGACTGGGAGAGGATGGAGAGTGTTGGGGAGAGGGAACTGGGATGGACCGGGAGAGACTGGAGGATACTGGGGGATACTGGGGATGAGGACTGGGAGAGACTGGGGACACTGGGATTGGGAACTGGGAGGAACTGAGAGGGAACTGGGGGGACTGGGAGGACTGGGATGGACTGGGGACACTGGGGACGAGGACTGGGAGAGACTGGGAGAGGAGAGATGAAGAGATGGAGGCGACTGGGGACACTGGGACTGGGAACTGGGAGGACTGGGATGGACTGGGGGACACTGGGGATGAGGACTGGGAGAGACTGGGGACACTGGGATTGGGAACTGGGAGGACTGGGATGGACTGGGAGGGACTGGGAGGTGTGGGTGGGGTGGGGAGAGGATGGAGAGTGTGAGGGAGAGGGAACTGGGATGTACCGGGGGATACTGGGGACACTGGGACTGGGAACTGGGAGGACTGGGATGGACTGGGGATGGGGACTGGGAGAGACTGGGGACACTGGGAGAGACTGGGGGATACTGGGAGAGACTGGGGGATACTGGGAGAGACTGGGGGATACTGGGAGAGACTGGGAACACTGGGAGAGACTGGGGGATACTGGGAGAGACTGGGGATGGGAACTGGGGACACGGAGGATGAGGACTGGGAGAGACTGGGGACACTGGGACTGGGAACTGGGGGGACTGGGAGGGAACTGGGAGGGACTGGGAGGTGTGGGTGGGGTGGGGAGAGGATGGAGAGTATGGGGGAGAGGGAACTGGGATGGACTGGGAGAGACTGGAGGATACTGGGGATGGGGACTGGGGGAGACTGGGGATGGGAACTGGAAGGACTGGGAGAGACTGGGATGGACTGGGGATACTGGGGATGGAGACTGGGAGGAACTGGGAGAACTGAAGAGATGGAGTGGACTGGGAACTGGGAGGACTGGGATGGACTGGGGGATACTGGGGATGGGGACTGGGGACACTGGGGATGAGGACTGGGAGAGTTGAAGAGATGGAGGAGACTGGGGACACTGGGACTGGGATGGACTGGGAGGGACTGGGGACACTGGGGATGGAAACTGGGAGGTACTGGGGACACTGGGGATGGAAACTGGGGGGAACTGGGATGGACTGGGGGACACTGGGGACAGGGGCTGGAAGGACTGGGACGGACTGGGGGACACTGGGGACAGGGACTGGAAGGACTGGGAGGGACTGGGAGAGGAGAGATGAAGGGATGGAGGGGACTGGGGACACTGGGACTGGGAACTGGGAGGACTGGGATGGACTGGGGGACACTGGGGACAGGGACTGGAAGGACTGGGAGGGACTGGGAGAGGAGAGATGAAGGGATGGAGGGGACTGGGGACACTGGGACTGGGAACTGGGAGGACTGGGATGGACTGGGGATGAGGACTGGGAGAGTTGAAGAGATGGAGTGAACTGGGGAGGACTGGGGAGGACTGGGGGATACTGGGGACGGGGACTGGAAGGACTGGGAGGGACTGGGATGGACTGGGGGATACTGAGGATAGGGACTGAGAGGGACTGGGGGCACTGGGGATGGGAACTGGGAGGACTGGGATGGACTGGGGGACACTGGGGACAGGGGCTGGAAGGACTGGGAGGGACTGGGAGAGGAGAGGTGAAGAGATGAAGTGAACTGGGGACACTGGGATGGACTGGGGACACTGGAGATGAGAACTGGGAGTGGGGACACTGGGATGGACTGGGGACACTGGGGATGGGAACTGGGAGGACTGGGATGGACTGGGGACACTGGGGATGGGAACTGGGAGGACTGGGATGGACTGGGGACACTGGGGATGGGAACTGGGGACACTGGGGATACTGGAGATGAGAACTGGGAGGGACTGGGATGCACTGGGAGGTCGGGGACCACTGAGGACATTGGGAAGAGAGACTGGGGATACTGGGAATGACTGGGAGGAACTGGGAGGAACTGGGAGTGACTGGGAAAGAAAATGGAGCAGCTACTGGGAGCAACTGGGAGGAACTGGGAGCGACTGGAGCAGAGGGGTCCCCAAATCCCCTTTTCCCCTCAACCCCCCCCTAAACCCCCAGAACCCCAAATTTCCCATTTGGAGACCCCCAAAACTTCCCCTCCCCCAATTCCTGGGACCTTTTCACCCCAATTTTATCCCAGTTTTATCCCAGTTTTATCCCAGTTTTATCCCAGTTTCACCCCAATTTCACCCCAATTTCACCCCAATTTCATCCCAATTTCACCCCAGTTTCACCCCAGTTTCACCCCAATTTTATCCCAATTTTATCCCAATTTCTCCCTGTTTTTATCCCAATTTCACCCCAATTACACCCAAACTTCACCCCAATTTCACCCCCATTTTCACCACTTTTTCACCCCAACTTCACCCCATTTTTATCCCATTTTCACCCCAATTTCACCCCCATTTTCATCACTTTTTCACCCCAATTTCACCCCAGTTTTATCCCAATTTTATCCCAATTTCACCCAGTTTTATCCCAATTTTATCCCATTTTCATGCCATTTTTATCCAAATTTCACCCCATTTTCACCCCATTTTCACCCCATTTTCACCCCATTTTCATCCCAATTTCACCCCATTTTTATCCAAATTTCACCCTATTTTTATCCCAATTTCACCCTAATTTCACCCTAATTTCACCCCGTTTTCATCCCAATTTCACCCATTTTCACCCCAATTTCACCCCATTTTTATCCCAGTTTCATCCCATTTTCATCCCATTTTTACCCCATTTTATCTCATTTTAATCTCATTTTATCCCTTTTTTACCCCATTTTCTCCCATTTTAACCTCCTAAATCCTGTTTTTACCCCATTTTATCCCATTTTAATCCCGTAAATCCCATTTTTATCTCATTTTATCCAATTTTAACTCTCTAAACCCCATTTTTATCCCATTTTATCTCATTTTTACTCAATTGTATCCCATTTTTACCCAATTTTATCCCATTTTTACATCATTTTACCCCATTTTATCCCATTTTAATCCCATAAATCCCATTATTATCCCATTTTATCTCTTTTTAACCCCCTAAATCCCATTTTTACCCCATTTTATTCAATTTTTTATCTCGTTTTATCCCCCTAAATCCCGTTTTTACCTCGTTTTATCCCATTTTAATCTCCTAAATCCCATTTTTACCCCATTTTATCTCATTTTAAGGTCATTTTATGCCATTTTTATCCCATTTTATCCCATTTTATCCCATTATATCCCATTTTAATCTCTTAAACCCCATTTTTGCCCCCTAAATCCCATTTTAACCCTGTTTTATTCCATTTTAACCTCCTAAATCCCATTTTTACCCCATTTTACCCCAAAAAATCTCCCCTAAATCCCATTTTTCCCCATTTTATTCCTCCAAATCCTCCCATAATCCCATTTTATCCCATTTTATCCCATTTTATCCCATTTTATCCCATTTTATCCCATTTTATTCCGTTTTTTCTCCATTTTTTCCCATTTTTAGGTGAATTCCTGGAGCGGCTCCATCGAGGTTGGGGTGACGGCTGAGCTGGAGTTCCCCAGCACCCCAAATCCCCCTAAAATCCCATTTTTACCCCATTTTAACTCTCTAAATCTCATTTTTTCCCTATTTTTTCCCGTTTTTCTCCATTTTTAGGTGAATTCCTGGAGCGACTCCATCGAGGTCGGCATCACCGAGCTGAGCTGGAATTCCCCAGCACCCCAAAAAACCCCATTTTTAACCCCATAAACCCCATTTTTAACCCCATAAATCCCATTTTTAACCCCTTAAATCCCATTTTTAATCTCTTAAATCCCATTTTTTCTGTATTTTCCATGGTTTTAGGTGAATTCCTGGAGTGGCTCCATCGAGGTCGGTGTCACAGCCCTGGACCCGGCCGAGCTGGAGTTCCCCAGCAGCGCCACGGGGCTGCCAAACCCCAAGAAATCCCATTTTTAACCCCATAAATGTGATTTTTTCACTGTTTTTTGTGTTTTTAGGTGAATTCCTGGAGCGGCTCCATCGAGGTCGGTGTCACAGCCCTGGACCCGGCCGAGCTGGAGTTCCCCAGCAGCGCCACGGGGCTGCCAAACCCCAATAAATCCCATTTTAACCCATTTTTAACCCATTTATTCTCTATTTTCCCTGTTTTTAGGTGAATTCCTGGAGCGGCTCCATCGAGGTCGGTGTCACAGCCCTGGACCCGGCCGAGCTGGAGTTCCCCAGCAGCGCCACGGGGCTGCCAAACCCCAATAAATCCCATTTTAACTCCATAAATCCCATTTTTAATGTGTTTTAACCCCATTTTTTCACTGTTTTTTTGTGTTTTTAGGTGAATTCTTGGAGCGGCTCCATCGAGGTCGGCGTCACAGCCCTGGACCCGGCCGAGCTGGAGTTCCCCAGCAGCGCCACGGGGCTGCCAAACCCCAATAAATCCCATTTTAACCCATTTTAACCCATTTTAACCCATTTTTCCATGTTTTTAGGTGAATTCCTGGAGCGGCTCCATCGAGGTCGGTGTCACAGCCCTGGACCCGGCCGAGCTGGAGTTCCCCAGCAGCGCCACGGGGCTGCCAAACCCCAATAAATCCCATTTTAACCCATTTTAACCCATTTTAACCCATTTTAACCCATTTTTTCTCTATTTTCCCTGTTTTTAGGTGAATTCTTGGAGCGGCTCCATCGAGGTCGGTGTCACGGCCCTGGACCCGGCCGAGCTGGAGTTCCCCAGCAGCGCCACGGGGCTGCCAAACCCCAATAAATCCCATTTTTAACCCCATAAATCCCATTTTTAATGAATTTTAACCCATTTTTCCCTGTTTTTAGGTGAATTCTTGGAGCGGCTCCATCGAGGTCGGTGTCACAGCCCTGGACCCGGCCGAGCTGGAGTTCCCCAGCAGCGCCACGGGGCTGCCAAACCCCAATAAATCCCATTTTAACCCCATAAATCCCATTTTTAATGTGTTTTAACCCCATTTTTTCTCTATTTTCCCTGTTTTTAGGTGAATTCCTGGAGCGGCTCCATCGAGGTCGGTGTCACAGCCCTGGACCCGGCCGAGCTGGAGTTCCCCAGCAGCGCCACGGGGCTGCGGGGCGGTTCCTGGGTGGTCTCGGGCTGCTCGGTGCTGCGGGACGGGCGCTCCCTGCGCGAGGATTTCGGGCCGGACCTGGACGCGCTGGCCGAGGGCGACAGCGTGGGCGTGCAGGCCACGGCCGGCGGCGAGCTGCGCCTCTGGGTCAACGGGCGCGACTGCGGCGTGGCGGCCGCCGGCATCCCCAGCCGCGTCTGGGCCGTGGTGGATCTGTACGGGAAATGCACCCAGGTCACCGTGCTGGACACGGAGACGGACGCGGAGACGGACGGACGCGGGGACGGACGCGGGGCGGACGGAGGAGACGAGGGGACGGCGGCCGCGGAGGGGATGGGGGGTGAGAGAGGGGGGTTGGGGGGTGGGAAAAGGGGGTTGGGGGGTGGGAAAGGGGGTTTGGGGGGAGTTGGGGGTTTTGGGGGCTGGGAAAGGGGATTTGGGGGTGTTTTGGGGGGTTTAAGGGGTTTTGGGGGGTGGGAAAAGGGGGTTTGGGGGGTGGGAAAGGGGGTTTGGGGGTTAAGAGAGGAGGTTTGGGGGGGTTTTGGGGGGTTTAAGGGGTTTTGGGGGGGGTTTGGGGGAGTTTAAGGGGTTTTGGGGGGTAGGAAAGAGGGTTTAGGGGTTAAGAGAGGGGGTGTGGGGGGGTTTTGGGGGGTTTAAGGGGTTTTGGGGGGGTTTAAGGGGTTTTGGATGGGTTTTGGGGGAGTTTAAGGGGTTTTGGGGGGTAGGAAAGAGGGTTTAGGGGTTAAGAGAGGGGGTTTGGGGGGGTTTTGGGGGGTTTAAGGGGTTTTGGGAGGGGTTTTGGGGGGTTTAAGGGGTTTTGGGGGGGGTTTGGGGGAGTTTAAGGGGTTTTGGGGGGTAGGAAAGAGGGTTTAGGGGTTAAGAGAGGGGGTTTGGGGGGGTTTTGGGGGGTTTAAGGGGTTTTGGGGATGGGAAAAGGGGGTTTGGGGGGTTGAAGGGGGTTTGGGGGAATTTTGGGGGTTTGGGGGTGTTTTGGGGCTGGGGAAAGGGGTTTTGGGGGGATTTGGGGGCTTAAGGGGTTTTGGGGGGTGGGAAAAGGGGGTTTGGTGGAAATTTTGGGGGGTTTGGGGGTGTTTAGGGGGTGAGAGAGGGGATTCGGGGGGTTTAGGGGGGATTTGGGGGTTTTGGGGGGTGGGAAAAGGGGATTTGGGGGAAATTTGGGGGGTTTAGGGGTATGGGGGTGTTTACGGGGTGGGAAAGGGGGTTTGGGGGGATTTCGGGGGTTTGTGGGAGGTTTAGGGGGTGAGAGAGGGGTTTTGGGGGGTTTTGGGGGTGGGAAAGGGGTTTTGGGGGTAATTTTGGGGATTTGGGGTGTAGGACAGGGGATTTTGGGGGATTTGGGGTAATTTGGGGGTGACGGGGAGGGGTCACTGATGTCCCCTCCCCCACCCCCCAGCTCTGCCCCCGGCCCCGCCCCGGGCCCCGCCCCAGCCCCGCCCAGACAAATTCCCCGACAGCCTGGAGCCACCAGGGGGCGGTAAGTGCCGGGGGGTGGGGCCAGAGCGGGAAACCACGCCCCTTTATGCTAATGAGTCTATGTGTGGGGTTATAACAGGGACAAACCACGCCCCTTTATGCTAATGAGTCTATGTGTGGGGTTATAACAGGGATAAACCACACCCCTTTATGCTAATGAACCCATACATGTGGATATAACAGGGACAAACCACGCCCCTTTATGCTAATGAGTCCATGTGTGGGGCTATAACTGGGACAAACCACGCCCTTTATGCTAATGAACCCATGTGTGGGGTTATAATGGGACAAACCACGCCCCTTTATGCTAATGAGTCCATGTGTGGGGTTATAACAGGGATAAACCACGCCCCTTTATGCTGATGAACCCATACATGTGGATATAACAGTGACAAACCACACCCCTTTATGCTAATGAACCCATGTGTGGGGTCATAACAGGGACAAACCACACCCCTTTATGCTAATGAGTCCATGTGTGGGGCTATAATAGAGACAAGCCACGCCCCTTTATGCTAATGAACCTGTGTGTACAGCTATAACATGGACAAGCCACACCCCTTTATGCTAATGAACCCTTGTGTGGGGCTATAACAGGGACAAGCCACGCCCCTTTATGCTAATGAGTCCATGTATGGGGCTATAACAGGGACAAACCACGCCCCTCTATGCTAATGAACCTGTGTGTGGGGCTATAACAGGGACAAGCCACACCCCTTTATGCTAATGAACCCACACATGTGGATTTAACCCTAACAAACCATGCCTCTTTATGCTAATGAACCCATACATGTGGATTTAACCCAAACCACGCCCCTTTATGCTAATGAACCTGTATGTGGGGCTATAACAGGGACAAGCCACGCCCCTTTATGCTAATGAGTCCATGTGTGGGGCTATAACAGGGACAAACCACGCCCCTTTATGCTAATGAATCCATGCATGTGGATGTAACAAACTACATCCCTTTATGCTAATGAACCCATGTGTGGGGCTATAACATGGACAAACCACGCCCCTTTATGCTAATGAACCCACATGTGGATGTGACCATGACAAACCACGCCCCTTTATGTTAATGAGCCCATGTGGGGCTATAACAGGGACAAACCATGCCCCTTTATGCTAATGAAGCCATCCATATGATCATAAACCACGCCTTTTTATGCTAATTAAATACATAGCTGTGACCTGAACAGACCATGCCCCTTTATGCTAATGAGCCCATGCATGTGGCTGTAACAGTAACAAACCACACCCCTTTATGCTAATGAACAGGTGGCTGTGAGTGACAAACCACGCCCCTTTATGCTAATGAGGCAGCCATAGATGCAGTGCATGTATGTGGCCACAGCACACAGGCCACGCCCCTTTATGCTAATGAACCCATGTGTGGGGCTATAACAGGGACAAACCACGCCCCTTTATGCTAATGAACCTGTGTGTGGGGCTATAACAGGGACAAGCCATGCCCCTTTATGCTAATGAGCCCATGCATGTGGGTATAACAGGGACAAACCACGCCCCTTTATGCTAATGAACCAGTGCATGTGGCTATAACAGGGACAAGCCACACCCCTTTATGCTAATAAGTCCATTCATGTGGGTATAACAGGGACAAACCACGCCCCTTTATGCTAATGAGCCCATGCATGTGGGTATAACAGGGACAAGCCACACCCCTTTATGCTAATGAACCCACACATGTAGCTGTGATAGGCCACGCCCCCTTATGCTAATGAGACACAGAGGTGTGGTTTTGTTGTGGGCGTGGCCAAACCCAAAGGGGCGGGGCTTAACGTGATAAATGGAATTTAAATGAGAAAAATTTGGGTAAAATTGAAGCGGGAAAGGATAAAAAAGGGGGCGTGGCCTGTCCTAAAGGGGCGTGGTCACGTGGGGGTGTGGCCATAAGGGGGCGGGGCTTGTGCTCTTCCCCCCCCATGATTGACAGATGGGATTTGGGGGCATCTGGGGCCCATTTTTGGGGCCCTTTTCTCCATTTTGGGGTGGTTTTGCCCATTTTTTGGAGTCTTTAACACATTTTTGATCTGTTTTCCCTATTTTTGGTGTTCCTGAGTCTTTTTTTCAGCTCCATGCCCCATTTTCGGGAGTTTCTGGTTCATTTTTTGGGTGTTTTTCCACCACTTTTGAGGTCTCTGACTCATTTATCAGGACTCATTTTCGGGTTGTTTTTACCCAGTTTTGGGTGGTTTTCCCCACATTTTTGGGTTCTATGGTTCGTTCTTTGGCATTTTTCATTTCCAGCCACCTTTTCCCAATTTTTGGGTGTTTTTTCCCAATTTTTAGTTGCTTTTTTCCTCTGTTTCCAGATGTTTTTCCCTTTTTTTTTTGCATGGTTTCCCCCATTTATTTTTTTCCTCATTTTATGTGATTACTTCTCTATCTTTGAATAATTCCCTCCATTGCTCAGCCTCCCCACCCCATTCCAGCTGCTTTTTGCCCATTTCCATTCTCTTTTTGCTCATTTTCCACCTCCTGATCCCATTCCCACCCATCCCCCCCCATTTCCCCCATTCCCATCCCCCTCCTCACCTCATTTCCAGCCAATCCTTCCCATTTTCCCCACCAAAACCTCATTTTTTACCCCTTTTTCCATCCCATTTCCATCCATTTATTCTTCCCCATTTATTTTCACCACTCTCCCCCCATTTTTCACCACTTTCCCTCATTTTTCACCACTTTCCCCCATTTTTCACCACTTTCCACCCTTTTTCACCACTTTCCACCCTTTTTCACCACTTTCCACCCTTTTTCACCACTTTTCCCCCATTTTCCATCCTTTTTCCCCATTTTTCACTCCTTTTCCCCATTTTTCACCCCTTTTCCCCATTTTCCACCTCTTTCCCCCCATTTTTCACCCCTTTTCCCCATTTTCCACCACTTTTTGCCCGTTTTTCACTTCTTTTCCCCATTTCCCACCACTTTTCCCCATTTCCCACCTCTTTCCCCCATTTTTCACTCTCCCCACCCCATTTTTTGACCTTTTCCCTCCCCGTTTCCTCCCTCCCCGCTGGATTGCCGTGGGTTTTTCCCAATTCCTGCTGTTTTTGCCCCATTCCAGCCCCGTCCCTGACCAACGAGGCGCTGCTGTTCCACGAGAAGTGCGGGGCCCTCATCAAACTCAGCAACGGCCACAAAACGGCCGAGAGGCGGCGGCCGCTGGACGAGTTCAACAACGGCGTGGTGCTGACCAACCGGCCCCTCAGGGATGGGGAGATGTTTGAGGTGGGAACTGGGAATGTTTGGGAATTTTTGGGAATTTTTCTGGAATTTTTTGGGAATTTTTTTGGAATTTTTGGGGAATTTTTTTTGATTTTTCTGTGATTTTTTGGGGGGATTTTGGGCCATGGTGGTCACTGGACGAGTTCAACAACGGCGTGGTGCTGACCAACCGGCCCCTCAGGGACGGGGAGATGTTTGAGGTGGGAATTCTGGGATTTTGGGAATTTTTTGGGAATTTTTTGGCATTTTTTTGGATTTTTTTTGGAATTTTTTTTTATTTTTCTGGGATTTTTTGGGGGGATTTTGGGATGTGGCGGTCACTGGATGAGTTCAACAACAGCGTGGTGCTGAGCACCAGAGCCCTGAGGGATGGGAGGATATTCCAGGTAGGAATTTGAGAATTTTGGGAATTTTTTGGGATTTTTTGGGAATTTTTCTGGAATTTTTCTGGGATTTTTTGGGAATTTTTTGGGATTTTTTTGGATTTTTGGGGGGGATTTTGGGCCATGGTGGCCGCTGGACAAGTTCAACAACAGCATGGTCCTGACCAACCGGCCCCTCAGGGATGGGGAGATGTTTGAGGTGGGAACTGGGAATGTTTGGGAATTTTTGGGAATTTTTCTGGAATTTTTTGGGAATTTTTTTGGAATTTTTGGGGATTTTTTTTTGATTTTTCTGTGATTTTTTGGGGGGATTTTGGGCCATGGTGGTCACTGGATGAGTTCAACAACAGCGTGGTGCTGAGCACCAGAGCCCTGAGGGATGGGGGGATATTCCAGGTAGGAATTTGGGAATTTTGGGAATTTTTTGGGAATTTTGGGGAGTTTTTTTGAATTTTTGGGGAATTTTTTTGGGATTTTTCTGGATTTTTGGGTGGGATTTTGGGCCATGGTGGTCACTGGACGAGTTCAACAACAGCGTGGTGCTGACCAACCGGTCCCTCAGGGACGGGGAGATGTTTGAGGTGGGAATTCTGGGATTTTGGGAATTTTTTGGGAATTTTTTGGCATTTTTTTGGATTTTTTTTTGAATTTTTTTTTATTTTTCTGGGATTTTTGGGGGGGATTTTGGGATGTGGCGGTCACTGGATGAGTTCAACAACAGCGTGGTGCTGAGCACCAGAGCCCTGAGGGATGGGAGGATATTCCAGGTAGGAATTTGAGAATTTTGGGAATTTTTTGGGATTTTTTGGGAATTTTTCTGGAATTTTTCTGGGATTTTTTGGGAATTTTTTGGGATTTTTTTGGATTTTTGGGGGGGATTTTGGGCCATGGTGGCCGCTGGACAAGTTCAACAACAGCATGGTCCTGACCAACCGGCCCCTCAGGGATGGGGAGATGTTTGAGGTGGGAACTGGGAATGTTTGGGAATTTTTGGGAATTTTTCTGGAATTTTTTGGGAATTTTTTTGGAATTTTTGGGGATTTTTTTTTTGATTTTTCTGTGATTTTTTGGGGGGATTTTGGGCCATGGTGGTCACTGGATGAGTTCAACAACAGCGTGGTGCTGAGCACCAGAGCCCTGAGGGATGGGGAGATATTCCAGGTAGGAATTTGGGAATTTTGGGAATTTTTGGGGATTTTTTGGGAATTTTTCTGGAATTTTTCCGGAATTTTTCTGGATTTTTTTGGGATTTTTCTGGGATTTTTGGGGGGATTTTGGGCCATGGTGGTCACTGGACGAGTTCAACAACGGCGTCGTGCTGAGCAAGCAGCCCCTCAGGGACGGGGAGATGTTTGAGGTGGGAATTCTGGGAATTTTTGGGAATTTTTCTGGAATTTTTCTGGGATTTTTTGGGAATTTTTTGGGATTTTTTTGTGTTTTTTTTTTATTTTTCTGGGATTTTTGGGGGGATTTTGGGCCATGTTGGTCACTGGATGAGTTCAACAACAGCGTGGTGCTGAGCACCAGAGCCCTGAGGGATGGGGAGATATTCCAGGTAGGAATTTGGGAATTTTGGGAATTTTTTAGGATTTTTGGGGAATTTTTCTGGGATTTTTTGGGAATTTTTTGGGATTTTTTTGGATTATTCTGGGATTTTTGGGGGGATTTTGGGCCATGTTGGTCACTGGACGAGTTCAACAACGGCGTGGTGCTGAGCAAGCGGCCCCTCAGGGATGGGGAGATGTTTGAGGTGGGAATTCTGGGAATTTTTGGGAATTTTTTGGGAATTTTTTGGCTTTTTTTTTTTATTTTTTTTGGAATTTTTTGGAATTTTTTTTTGATTTTTCTGGGATTTTTGGGGGGGATTTTGGGCTGTGGTGGTCACTGGACGAGTTCAACAACAGCGTGGTGCTGAGCAACCGGCCCCTCAGGGACGGGGAGATGTTTGAGGTGGGAATTCTGGGAATTTTGGGAATTTTTCTGGAATTTTTCTGGGATTTTTTGGGAATTTTTTGGGATTTTTTTGGATTTTTGGGGGGGATTTTGGGCTGTGGTGGTCACTGGGCGAGTTCAACAACAGCGTGGTGCTGAGCACCAGAGCCCTGAGGGATGGTGAGATATTCCAGGTAGGAATTTGGGAATTTTGGGAATTTTTTTGGAATTTTGGGGAGTTTTTTTGAATTTTTTTGGGAATTTTTTTGGATTGTTCTGGGATTTTTTGGGGGGATTTTGGGCTATGGTGTTCGCTGGACGAGTTCAACAACGGCGTGGTGCTGACCAACTGGCCCCTCAGGGATGGGGAGATATTTGAGGTGGGAATTCTGGGATTTTGGGAATTTTTGGGGAATTTTTGGGAATTTTTTTGGATTTTTTTTGGAATTTTTTTGGATTTTTCTGGTGTTTTTTGGGGGGATTTTGGGCTGTGGCGGTCACTGGATGAGTTCAACAACGGAGTGGTGCTGAGCACCAGAGCCCTGAGGGATGGGGAGATATTCCAGGTAGGAATTTGGGAATTTTGGGAATTTTTTGGGATTTTTTGGGAATTTTCTGGGATTTTTTGGGAATTTTTTGGGATTTTTCTGGGATTTTTTGGGGGGATTTTTTACCATGGCGGTCGCTGAACGAGTTCAACAACGGCGTGGTGCTGACCAACTGGCCCCTCAGGGATGGGGAGATATTTGAGGTGGGAATTCTGGGATTTTGGGAATTTTTGGGGAATTTTTGGGAATTTTTTTGGATTTTTTTTGGAATTTTTTTGGATTTTTCTGGTGTTTTTTGGGGGGATTTTGGGCTGTGGCGGTCACTGGATGAGTTCAACAACGGAGTGGTGCTGAGCACCAGAGCCCTGAGGGATGGGGAGATATTCCAGGTAGGAATTTGGGAATTTTGGGAATTTTTTGGGAATTTTCTGGGATTTTTTGGGAATTTTTTGGGATTTTTCTGGGATTTTTTGGGGGGATTTTTTACCATGGCGGTCGCTGAACGAGTTCAACAACGGCGTGGTGCTGACCAACCGGTCCCTCAGGGATGGGGAGATGTTTGAGGTGGGAATTCTGGGAATTTTGGGAATTTTGGGGAATTTTTCTGGAATTTTTTGGGTTTTTTTGTAAATTTTTGGGAAATTTTTGGGAAATTTTTGAGATTTTTTTGGGGGTTTTTTTTGGGTTTTATGGAATTTTTTTGATTTTTCAGGGGGGATTTTTAGGGTTTTTTAAAATTTTTTTGGGTTGTTTTAGGTTTTTTGGGGGGTTTTTTTTTAGGGTTTTTTTGGGGGGCGTTTTTTAGGGATTTTTAAGGGTTTTTTTGGGATCTTTTTTGGGTTTTTTAGGGTTTTTTTAGGGTGTTTTTTGGGGGTTTTTTTGGAGCTTTTTTGAGGAGTTTTTTGGTTGTTCTAGGGTTTATTTTGGGGTTTTTTTATTTGTTTTTTTTGTAGGCTTTTTTGAGAGCTTTTTTTTGTTAATTTGGGCTTTCTTTGAGTTATTTTTAATTTGTTTTCTGTGGGTTTTTTGTGGGGTTTTGTTTGGGATTTTTGGGATTTCTTGGGGCTTTTTTGAGGGTTTTTTTTGGTTACTTTGGGGGTGTTTTTGAGTTTTTTTTAAATTTGTTTTTTGTGGGTTTTTTTGTAGGGTTTTGTTTAGTTTTTTGGGGATTTTGGGGGTTTTTTTTGAGGTTTTTTTATTTGTTTTTTGTGGGGTTTTGTTTGGGTTTTTTTGGGATTTCTTGGGGCTTTTTTGAGGGTTTTTTTTGGTTACTTTGAGGGTATTTTTGAGTTTTTTTTAATTTTTTTTTTGTCGGGTTTTTTGTATTTTTTTTGTTTTTGGGTTTTTTTGGGGGGCTTTTTTGGGTTTTTTATTTATTTTTTTGTGGGGTTTTTTTGGGGGTTTTTTTGTGGGATTTTTTGTGGGGTGTTTTTTTTGTGTTTTTGGTGATTTTTTTGGGGTTGTTTTTGGGTTTTTTGGGGTGTCCTGACCCCCATCCTGACCCCCCCAGATCCGCATTGACAAACTGGTGGACAAATGGTCGGGGTCCATCGAGATCGGGGTCACCGCCCACAACCCCAACAGCCTCGAGTACCCGGCCACCATGACCAACCTGCGCTCAGGTGAGCCCTGAAACACCGGGAAAGCACCCCAAAAACCGTGGGAAAAACACCCTGAAATCCTGGGAAAAATTCCCTGAAATCCTGGGAAAAATTCCCTGAAATCCTGGGAAAAATTCCCTGAAATCCCAGGAAAAATTCCCTGAAATCCTGGGAAAAATTCCCTGAAAACCTCGGGAAGAATCCCCAAAAACCCCGGGAAAAACACCCAAAACCACGGGGAAAACACACAAAAACCACGGGAAAAACACCCAAAACCTCGGGAAAAACACCCAAAAACCTCGGGAAAAATTCCCTGAAATCCTGGGAAAAACACCCCAAAAACCTGGGGAAAAAAAAACCAAAAACCCCGGGAAAAACACCTCAAAACCACGGGAAAAACACCCAAAAACCCCGGGAAAAACACCCAAAAACCTTGGGAAAAACACCCAGAAACCCCGGGAAAAACACCCAAAAACCCCGGGAAAAATTCCCTGAAATCCTGGGAAAAACACCCCAAAAACCTGGGGAAAAAACACCCAAAAACCTTGGGAAAAACACCTCAAAACCACGGGAAAAATTCCCTGAAATCCTGGGAAAAATCCCTTGAAATCCTGGGAAAAATTCCTTGAAATCCTGGGAAAATTCCCCCAAAAACCTTGGGAAAAATTCCTCAAAAACCTTGAGAAAAACACCCAAAAACCACGGGAAAAATCCCCAAAAACCTCGGGAAAAATTCCCTGAAATCTTCGGGAAAAATCCCCCAAAAACCTTGGGAAAAACACCCTAAAACCACGGGAAAAACACCCAAAAACCTCGGGAAAAATTCCCTGAAATCCTGGGAAAAACACCCAGAAACGACGGGAAAAACACCCAAAAAACCACGGGAAAAATCCCCCAAAACCCCGGGAAAAACACCCAAAAAACCTTGGGAAAAACACACAAAAACCTTGGGAAAAATTCCCTGAAATCTTCGGGAAAAATCCCCCAAAAACCTTGGGAAAAACACCCTAAAACCACGGGAAAAACACACAGAAACCTTGGGAAAAACACCCCAAAAACCTCGGGAAGAACACCCAAAAACCTTGGGAAAAATTCCCTGAAATCCTGGGAAAAATCCCTTGAAATCCTGGGAAAAATTTCTTGAAATCCCAGGAAAATTCCCCCAAAAACCTTGGGAAAAATTCCTCAAAAACCTTGAGAAAAACACCCAAAAACTACGGGAAAAATCCCCAAAAACCTCGGGAAAAATTCCCTGAAATCCTGGGAAAAATCCCCCGAAAACCTCAGGAAAAATTCCCCAAAAACCCTGGGAAAAATTCCCCCAAAACCTTAGGAAAAATATCCAAAATATTCTGGGAAAATCCCCCAAAAATCCCAGGAAAAATCTCCTAAAATTCCGGGAAAAATCCCTAAAAATCCTGAAAAAAAATCTTGAAATTGTGGGAAAATTAAACTTGAAAATCTTGGAAAAACAACCTCCAAAAATTTTCTATTTTAGGATAAAAAACCCTAAAATCCCGGGAAAAATTCCCCAGGGAACCCCAAAAACCCTGGAAAAAACCCCAAAATCCCAGCAGGGTTTTTGGGAGGCTCCAAAATTTTGGGAAAAGCCCCAAAATCCTTGGAAAATCCCCAAATTTTGGATTCTGGCAGGGACGATCATGATGAGCGGCTGCGGAATCCTCACCAACGGCAAAGGGACGCGCCGGGAGTACTGCGAGTTCAGCCTGGACGAGCTGCAGGTGAGCCCCAAAATCACCCCAAATCCACCCAAAATTCACCCACGGGACCCCCAGAATCTGCTCCGGGCACCCCAAAATCGGGGGGAGTTCCGGACATCCCAAAATCCCAAAAAATCCCTAAAAAAATTCCATTTGTGGTTGAGAAATTGGGGTGATTTCATGGATTTTTTTTTTATTTTTGAGTTCTAAAATATCCCAAAATTCACCCAAATCCACCCAAAATTCACCCAAAATTCACCCACGGGACCCCCAAAATCCACTCTGGGCACCCCAAAATGGGGGGGAGTTCAGGACATCCCAAAATCCCAAAAAATCCCTAAAAAAATTTGATTTGTGATGGTTCTGTTTCATAATTTTTTTATTTTTGAGTCCTAAAATTCCCCCAAATCCACCCAAAATTCCCCCAAATCCACCCAAAATTCCCCCAAATCCACCCAAAATTCACCCAAATCCACCCAAAATCCACCCACGGGACCCCCAGAATCTGCTCCGGGCACCCCAAAATCGGGGGGAGTTCAGAACATCCCAAAATCCCAAAAAATCCCTAAAAAAATTCCATTTGTGGTTGAGAAATTGGGGTGATTTCATGGATTTTATTTTATTTTTGAGTTCTAAAATCTCCCAAAATTCACCCAAATCCACCCAAAATTCACCCAAAATTCACCCACGGGACCCCCAAAATCCGCTCCGGGCACCCCAAAATCGGGGGGAGTTCAGAAACATCCGAAAATCCCAAAATATCCCTAAAAGAATTCCATTTGTGGTTGAGAAATTGGGGTGATTTCATGGATTTTCTTTATTTTTGAGTCCTAAAATTCACCCAAATCCACCCAAAATTCACCCACGGGACCCCCAAAACCTCCCTGTGGTTTTTGGGGTGAATCCTGGTGGATTTGGGGTGAATCCTGGTGGGTTTTGGGGTGAATCCCGATGGTTTTGGGGTGAATTCCGGTGGTTTTGGGGTGAATCCCGATGATTTTGGGGTGAATTCTGGCAGTTTTGGGGGCTCCCGTGGGTTTTGGGGTGAATCCTGCTGGTTTTGGGGTGAATCCTGGCGATTTTGGGGTGAATCCCGGCGGTTTTGGGGTGAATCCTGGTGATTTTGGGGTGAATTCTGGCGGTTTTGGGGTGAATCCCGGCGGTTTTGGGGTGAATTCCGGCAGTTTTGGGGATCCTTGTGGGTTTTGGGGGGAATCCTGTGGGAGTTTGGGGGCTCTCAGGGGGTTTTGGGGGCTCTCCGTGAGTTTTGGGGTGAATCCCAGTGGTTTTGGGGTGAATTCTGGCGGTTTTGGGGTGAATTCTGGCGGTTTTGGGATGAATCCCAGCGGTTTTGGGGGCTCCTGCTGGTTTTGGGGTGAATTCCAGCAGTTTTGAGGTGAATTCCGGTGGTTTTGGGGTGAATCCCGGTAGTTTTTGGGGGCTCCCATGGGTTTTTGGGGTGAATCCTGACGGGTTTGGGGTGAATCCTGGCAGATTTAGGGTGAATCCCGATGGTTTTGGGGTGAAATCCGGCGGTTTTGGGGTGAATCTGGGTGGTTTTGGGGTGAATCCCGGCAGTTTTGGGGTGAATTCCGTCAGTTTTGGGGTGAAATCCGGCGGTTTTGGGGTGAATCTGGGTGGTTTTGGGGTGAATCCCAGCAGTTTTGGGGTGAATTCTGGCGGTTTTGGGGTGAAATCCGGAGGTTTTGGAGTGAATCCCGGTGGTTTTGGTGTGAAATCCGGCGGTTTTGGGGTGAATTCTGGCGGTTTTGGGGGCTCCCATGGGTTTTGGGGTGAATTCTGTCAGTTTTGGGGTGAATTCCGGTGGTTTTGGGGTGAATCCCGGCAGTTTTGGGGTGAGTCCTGGCAGTTTTGGGGCTCCCTGCAGGTTTTGGGGTGAATCCCGGTGGTTTTTGGGGGCTCCCATGGGTTTTTGGGGTGAATCCCGGCAGTTTTGGGGTGAATTCCGTCAGTTTTGGGGTGAATTCCGTCAGTTTTGGGGTGAATCCCGGCAGTTTTGGGGTGAATTTCGTCAGTTTTGGGGTGGGGTGACAGCTCTGTCCCCACAGGAGGGGGATCACATCGGCCTGACCCGCAAGGCCAACAACGCCCTGCACTTCTACATCAACGGCGTGGACCAAGGTACGGCCCCAAAATCACCCCAAATCACCCCAAAATCACCCAGAATCACCCTGAATCATCCCAAAATCACCCCAAAATCACCCCAAAATCACCCCAAAATCATCCCAAAATCATCCAAATCACCCCAAATCACCCCAAAATCATCCAAATCACCCCAAAATCACCCAAATCACCCCAAATCACCCCAAATTACCCCAAAATCACCCAAATCATCCAAAATCACCCCAAAATCATCCCAAAGTCACCCCAAAATCACCCCAAATCACCCCAAAATCACCCAGAATCATCCCAAAATCACCCCAAATCACCCCAAAATCACCCAGAATCATCCCAAAATCACCCCAAATCACCCCAAAATCACCCAGAATCACCCCAAATCACCCCAAAATCATCCCAAAATCATCCAAATCACCCCAAATCACCCCAAAATCATCTCAAAACTACCTAAATCACCCCAAAATCATCCCAAAATCACTCCAGAATCACCCAAATCACCCAAATCATCCAAATCACCCCAAAATCATCCCAAATCACCCCAAAACCGTGTCCCCGTCCATGTCCCCACGTTCTCTGTCCCCATGTCCCCACCATGTCCCCACGGTGTCCCCGCGGTGTCCCCATGTCCTCATCATGTCCCCACGGTGTCCCCACACTGTCCCCATGTCCCCACAGTGTCTCTACTCTGTCCCCATGTCCCCACAGTGTCCCCACACTGTCCCCACGGTGTCCCCACACTGTCCCCACACTGTCCCCATGTCCCCATGGTGTCCCCACGGTGTCCCCATGGTGTCCCCATGTCCCCACGGTGTCCCCGGGTGTCCCCACGGTGTCCCCACGGTGTCCCCGCGGTGTCCCCACGGTGTCCCCACGGTGTCCCCGCGGTGTCCCCACGGTGTCCCCACACTGTCCCCATGTCCCCACGGTGTCCCCACGGTGTCCCCACACTGTCCCCATGTCCCCACGGTGTCCCCACGGTGTCCCTGCAGTGTCCCCACACTGTCCCCACGGTGTCCCCACGGTGTCCCCATGTCCCCCCGGTGTCACCACAGTGTCCCCGGGTGTCCCTGCAGTGTCCCCGCGGTGTCCCCACCATGTCCCCACACTGTCCCCCTGGTGTCCCCATGTCCCCACACTGTCCCCATGGTGTCCCCATGGTGTCCCCACGGTGTCCCCATGGTGTCCCCATGTCCCCACGGTGTCACCACAGTGTCCCCGGGTGTCCCTGCAGTGTCCCCACATTGTCCCCACGGTGTCCCCATGGTGTCCCCATGTCCCCATGGTGTCCCCACGGTGTCCCCACACTGTCCCCATGTCCCCCGGGTGTCCCCGGGTGTCCCTGCAGTGTCCCCACACTGTCCCCATGTCCCCGTGGTGTCCCCATGTCCCCATGGTTTCCCCACGGTGTCCCCACGGCGTCCCCACGGTGTCCCCACACTGTCCCCATGGTGTCCCCATGTCCCCACGGTGTCCCTGCAGTGTCCCCACACTGTCCCCATGTCCCCATGGTGTCCCCACGGTGTCCCCACAGTGTCCCCACAGTGTCCCCACACTGTCCCCATGTCCCCATGGTGTCCCCATGTCCCCACAGTGTCCTCACAGTGTCCCCACGGTGTCCCCACACTGTCCTCATGTCCCCATGGTGTCCCCACACTGTCCCCATGGTGTCCCCATGGTGTCCCCGGGTGTCCCTGCAGTGTCCCCGCGGTGTCCCTGCAGTGTCCCCAGACTGTCCCCATGTCCCCATGGTGTCCCCATGTCCCCATGGTGTCCCCACGGTGTCCCTGCAGTGTCCCCAGACTGTCCTCATGTCCCCACGGTGTCCCCACGGTGTCCCTGCAGTGTCCCCACGGTGTCCCCACGGTGTCCCCATGGTGTCCCCACACTGTCCCCATGTCCCCCTGGTGTCCCCATGTCCCCACGGTGTCCCCACGGTGTCCCCGGGTGTCCCTGCAGTGTCCCCGCGGTGTCCCCACCATGTCCCCACACTGTCCCCCTGGTGTCCCCATGTCCCCACGGTGTCCCCACGGTGTCCCCATGTCCCCACGGTGTCACCACAGTGTCCCCGGGTGTCCCTGCAGTGTCCCCACGGTGTCCCCATGGACAGTGTCCCCATGTCCCCACACTGTCCCCATGTCCCCATGGTGTCCCCATGTCCCCACGGTGTCCCCACGGTGTCCCCACGGTGTCCCTGCAGTGTCCCCACACTGTCCCCATGTCCCCACGGTGTCCCCATGTCCCCACACTGTCCCCCTGGTGTCCCCATGTCCCTGTGGTCTCCCCATGGTGTCCCCACGGTGTCCCCGGGTGTCCCTGCAGTGTCCCCACGGTGTCCCCACGGTGTCCCCAGACTGTCCCCATGTCCCCTGGGTGTCCCCGGGTGTCCCTGCAGTGTCCCCATGGTGTCCCCATGGTGTCCCCACACTGTCCCCATGGTGTCCCCATGTCCCCGTGGTGTCCCCATGGTGTCCCCATGTCCCCACAGTGTCCCCACGGTGTCCCCACACTGTCCCCATGTCCCCACGGTGTCCCCACACTGTCCCCATGTCCCCATGGTGTCCCCACAGTGTCCCCACGGTGTCCCCACGGTGTCCCTGCAGTGTCCCCACACTGTCCCCATGTCCCCCGGTGTCCCCGGGTGTCCCCACACTGTCCCCATGGTGTCCCCACGGTGTCCCCACACTGTCCCCATGTCCCCACAGTGTCCCCACAGTGTCCCCACAGTGTCCCCACGGTGTCCCCACACCGTCCCCATGTCCCCACGGTGTCCCCACACCGTCCCCATGTCCCCACGGTGTCCCCATGGTGTCCCCACACTGTCCCCATGTCCCCATGGTGTCCCCATGTCCCCACACTGTCCCCGCGGTGTCCCCACGGTGTCCCCACACTGTCCCCACACTGTCCCCACACTGTCCCCATGTCCCCATGGTGTCCCCAGGGTGTCCCCACAGTGTCCCCACACTGTCCCCATGTCCCCACAGTGTCCCCACACTGTCCCCACACCGTCCCCATGTCCCCGGTGTCCCCGCAGGGGTGGCGACCACGCTGACGCCTCAGCTGGTGTACGGCGTGGTGGACCTGTACGGGATGGCCGTCAAGGTGACGATCGTGCACAACCACAACCACAGCGACCGCCTGCGCCGCAACAACGCCATCCTGCGCGCCCTGTCACCCGAGGGGACCCTGGGGACACCGCGACGGCCACCCGGCCCCGCCCCCGCCCTGCCCCCGCCCCCGCGGCTCCTCTTCCACCCCAACTGCGGCCAGAAGGCGGCCGTGGTCAACGAGGGCCGGACGGCGCTGCGGCCACAGTGAGTGACCACGGGGACAGTGGGGGGATTGGGGACAGTGGGGACAGTGGGGGGATTGGGGACATTGGGGACATTGGGGACATTGGGGACATTGGGGGGATTGGGGACAGTGGGGACATTGGGGACATCGTGGTCAACGAGGGCCGGACAGCGCTGCGGCCACAGTGAGTGACCACGGGGACAGTGGGGGGATTAGGGACATTGGGGACATTGGGGACATCAATGGGGGGATTGGGGACATTGGGGGGATTGGGGACATTGGGGACATCGGGGTCAACGAGGGCTGGACAGCGCTGCGGCCACAGTGAGTGACCATGGGGACAGCGGGGACATTGAGGGGACATTGGGGACAGTGGGGGACACTGGGGACATCGTGGTCAACAAGGGCCGGATGGCGCTGCGGCCACAGTGAGTGACCACGGGGACATTGGGGACATTGGGGACATTGAGGACATTGGGGATATTGGGGACAGTGGGGACACAGGGACATTGGGGACACTGGGGGTATTGGGGACATTGGGGGACAGAGAGAACATTGGGGACAGTGGGGACATTTGGGGACATCGGGGGAACTGGGGACATTGGGGTCAACGAGGGCCGGACGGCGCTGCAGCCACAGTGAGTGACCACGGGGACAGTGGGGACACTGAGGACAGTGGGGACATCGGGGGAATTGGGGACACTGGGGATCTTGGGGACACTGGGGAGCGGGGTCAGTGAGGGACACGCGGTGCTACCATGTCCCCAATCCCCCCAATGTCCCCAATGTCCCCAATGTCCCCAATGTCCCCACTGTCCCCAACGTCCCCAATGTCCCCAATGTCCCCAATGTCCCCAATGTCCCCAATGTCCCCCAATGTCCCCAATGTCCCCACTGTCCCTGCTGTCCCCAATGTCCCCAATGTCCCCAATGTCCCCACTGTCCCTGCTGTCCCCAATGTCCCCAATGTCCCCAATGTCCCCACTGTCCCCAACGTCCCTGCTGTCCCCTCTGTCCCCAGTGCCACCGATGACTTTAACCACGGCGTGGTGCTGAGCGCGCGGCCCCTCGGGGACAACGAGCTGTTCCAGGTGCGGCTGGACAAGATGGTGGACAAGTGGGCGGGGTCCATCGAGATCGGCGTCACCACCCACAACCCGGCCTACCTGCAGCTGCCGTCCACCATGACCAACCTGCGCTCAGGTGTGTCACCTGTGTGTCACCTCTGTGTCACCTGTGTGTCACCTCTGTGTCACCTGTGTCACCTGTGTGTCACCTGTGTGTCACCTGTGTCACCCCTGTGTCATCTGTGTGTCACCTGTGTCACCATCCCAACCCCACCATGACCAACCTGCGCTCAGGTGTGTCACCTGTGTGTCACCTCTGTGTCACCTGTGTCACCTGGGTGTCACCTGTGTGTCACCTGTGTGTCATCTGTGTCACCTGTGTGTCACCTGTGTGTCACCTCTGTGTCATCTGTGTGTCACCTGTGTGTCACCTGTGTCACCCCTGTGTCACCTGTCTGTCACCTGTGTCACCCTGTGTGTCACCTGTGTGTCACCTGTGTGTCACCTGTGTGTCACCTGTGTTACCTGTGTGTCACCTGTGTCACCTGTGTCACCCCTGTGTCACCTGGGTCACCTGTGTGTCACCATCCCAAGCCCACCATGACCAACCTGCGCTCAGGTGTGTCACCTGGGTCACCTGTCTGTCACCTGTGTGTCACCTGTGTCACCTCTGTGTGACCTCTGTGTCACCTGTGTGTCAGCATCCCAACCCCACCATGACCAACCTGCGCTCAGGTGTGTCACCTGTGTGTCACCTGTGTCACCTGTGTCACCTGTGTCACCCCTGTGTCACCTGTGTGTCACCTCTGTGTCACCTGTGTCACCATCCCAGCCCCACCATGACCAACCCCCTCTCAGGTGTGTCCCTGAGGTGACAATTCCCAATGTCCCCAAACAGCCATCCCCGATGTCCCCAATGTCCCCAATGATGTCCCCGATGTCCCCAATGTCCCCAATGTCCCCAGTGTCCCCAATGTCCCCAATGTCCCCAGTGTCCCCAATGTCCCCAATGTCCCCAGTGTCCCCAATGTCCCCAATGTCCCCAGTGTCCCCCCAATGTCCCCAATGTCCCCAATGTCCCCAATGATGTCCCCGATGTCCCCAATGTCCCCAATGTCCCCAGTGTCCCCAGTGTCCCCAATGTCCCCAGTGTCCCCCCAATGTCCCCAATCCCCCCAATGTCCCCAATGTCCCCCAATGTCCCCAATGTCCCCAATGTCCCCAATGTCCCCAATGTCCCCAATGCTGTCCCCAATGCTGTCCCCAATGTCCCCAATGTCCCCAGTGTCCCCAATGTCCCCAGTGTCCCCAATGTCCCCAATGTCCCCAATGTCCCCAATGTCCCCAGTGTCCCCAATGCTGTCCCCAATGCTGTCCCCAGTGGTGTCCCCAATGTCCCCACTGCTGTCCCCTGTGTCCCCAATGTCCCCAGTGGTGTCCCCAGTGTCCCCAATGCTGTCCCCAGTGGTGTCCCCAGTGTCCCCAATGTCCCCAATGGTGTCCCCTGTGTCCCCAGGCACGTGGATGATGACCGGTAACGGGGTGATGCACAACGGCACCACCGTGCTGGACGAGTACGGACACAACCTGGACCGGCTCAAGGTGTGCGGGGCGGGGCAGGGGCGGGGCAGGGGGTGACAGGAGTGGCAGGGGTGTGACAGGTGTGTGACAGGGTGACAGGTGTGTGACAGGTGTGTGACAGGTGTGACAGGTGTGACAGTGTGACAGGTGTGACAGGGGTGTGACAGGTGTGTGACAGGTGTGACAGTGTGACAGGTGTGACAGGTGTGACAGGTGTGACAGGTGTGACAGGTGTGACAGGTGTGACAGGGGTGTGACAGGTGTGACAGGTGTGACAGGGGTGTGACAGGGGTGTGACAGGTGTGACAGGTGTGTGACAGGTGTGTGACAGGTGTGACAGGTGTGACAGGGGTGTGACAGGGGTGTGACAGGTGTGACAGGTGTGTGACAGGTGTGTGACAGGTGTGACAGGTGTGACAGGGGTGTGACAGGGGTGTGACAGGTGTGACAGGTGTGTGACAGGTGTGTGACAGGTGTGACAGGTGTGTGACAGGTGTGTGACAGGTGTGTGACAGGGGTGTGACAGGGGTGTGACAGGTGTGACAGGTGTGTGACAGGTGTGACAGGGGTGTGACAGGGGTGTGACAGGTGTGTGACGGGTGTGACAGGTGTGTGACAGGTGTGACAGGTGTGTGGCAGGGGTGTGACAGGTGTGTGACAGGTGTGTGACAGGTGTGTGGCAGGGGTGTGACGGGTGTGACAGGTGTGTGACAGGTGTGTGACAGGTGTGACAGTGTGACAGGTGTGACAGGGGTGTGACAGGTGTGTGACAGGTGTGACAGGGGTGACAGGGGTGTGACAGGTGTGTGACAGGTGTGACAGGTGTGTGACAGGTGTGTGACAGGTGTGTGACAGGGGTGTGACAGGGGTGTGACAGGTGTGTGACAGGTGTGACAGGTGTGTGACAGGTGTGTGACAGGTGTGTGACAGGTGTGACAGGTGTGACAGGTGTGACAGGTGTGTGACAGGTGTGTGACAGGTGTGTGACAGGGGTGTGACAGGTGTGTGACAGGTGTGTGACAGGTGTACAGGTGTGACAGGGGTGTGACAGGTGTGTGACAGGTGTGACAGGTGTGTGACAGGTGTGACAGGTGTGTGACAGGTGTGTGACAGGTGTGTGACAGGTGTGACAGGTGTGACAGGTGTGTGACAGGGGTGTGACAGGGATGTGACAGGGATGTGACAGGGGTGTGACAGGTGTGTGACAGGTGTGTGACAGGGGTGTGACAGGTGTGTGACAGGTGTGACAGGTGTGTGACAGGTGTGACAGTGTGTGACAGGTGTGTGACAGGTGTGTGACAGGTGTGTGACAGGTGTGTGACAGGTGTGACAGGGGTGTGACAGGTGTGTGACAGGTGTGACAGGTGTGTGACAGGTGTGTGACAGGTGTGTGACAGGTGTGTGACAGGTGTGTGACAGGTGTGTGACAGGTGTGTGACAGGTGTGACAGGGGTGTGACAGGTGTGTGACAGGTGTGACAGGTGTGACAGGTGTGTACAGGTGTGTGACAGGTGTGTGACAGTGTGTGACAGTGTGTGACGGGTGTGACAGGTGTGACAGGTGTGTGACAGGTGTGTGACAGTGTGTGACAGGTGTGTGACAGGTGTGACAGGTGTGACAGGTGTGTGACAGGTGTGACAGGTGTGACAGGTGTGTGACAGGTGTGTGACAGGTGTGTGACAGGTGTGTGACAGTGTGACAGGTGTGTGACAGGTGTGTGACAGGTGTGACAGGTGTGTGACAGGGGTGTGACAGGTGTGTGACAGTGTGACAGGTGTGTGACAGGGGTGTGACAGGTGTGTGACAGGTGTGTGACAGGTGTGTGACAGTGTGACAGGGGTGTGACAGGGGTGTGACAGGTGTGTGACAGGTGTGTGACAGTGTGACAGGGGTGTGACAGGGGTGTGACAGGGGTGTGACAGGGGTGTGACAGGTGTGTGACAGGTGTGTGACAGGTGTGTCAGGGTGTCTCAGGGTGTGTCAGGGTGTGTCAGGGTGTGTCAGGGTGTGTCAGGGTGTGTCAGGGTGTGTCAGGTGTGTCAGGGTGTGTCAGGGGGGTGTGTCAGGTGTGTCAGGTGTGTCAGGGTGTGTCAGGGGGGTGTGTCAGGTGTGTCAGGGTGTGTCAGGTGTGTCAGGTGTGTCAGGTGTGTCAGGGTGTGTCAGGTGTGTCAGGTGTGTCAGGTGTGTCAGGTGTGTCAGGGTGTGTCAGGTGTGTCAGGTGTGTCAGGGTGTGTGTCAGGTGTGTCAGGGTGTGTCAGGTGTATCAGGGTGTGTCAGGGGTGTGTCAGGGTGTGTCAGGGTGTGTCAGGGTGTGTCAGGGTGTGTCAGGTGTGTCAGGGTGTGTCAGGGTGTATCAGGGTGTGTCAGGGTGTATCAGGTGTGTCAGGTGTGTCAGGGTGTATCGGGGGGTGTCAGGTGTGTCAGGGTGTGTCAGGGTGTGTCAGGGGGTGTATCAGGGTGTATCAGGGTGTGTCAGGGTGTGTCAGGGTGTGTCAGGTGTGTCAGGTGTATCAGGGGGTGTGTCAGGGTGTGTCAGGTGTGTCAGGTGTGTCAGGTGTGTCAGGGTGTATCAGGGGGTGTGTCAGGTGTGTCAGGGTGTGTCAGGGGGTGTGTCAGGTGTGTCAGGGTGTGTCAGGTGTGTCAGGTGTGTCAGGGTGTGTCAGGGTGTGTCAGGGTGTGTCAGGGGGGTGTGTCAGGGTGTGTCAGGGTGTCTCAGGTGTGTCAGGTGTGTCAGGTGTGTCAGGTGTGTCAGGGTGTGTCAGGGTGTATCAGGTGTGTCAGGTGTGTCAGGTGTGTCAGGTGTGTCAGGTGTGTCAGGTGCTCTGGATGTGTCAGGTGTGTCAGGGTGTGTCAGGTGTGTCAGGTGTGTCAGGTGTGTCAGGGTGTGTCAGGTGTGTCAGGTGTGTCAGGTGTGTCAGGGTGTGTCAGGGTGTGTCAGGGGGTGTGTCAGGTGTGTCAGGGTGTGTCAGGGGGGTGTGTCAGGTGTGTCAGGTGTGTCAGGGTGTGTTAGGGTGTGTCAGGGGGTGTGTCAGGTGTGTCAGGTGTGTCAGGTGTGTCAGGTGTATCAGGGTGTGTCAGGGTGTGTCAGGGTGTGTCAGGTGTGTCAGGTGTGTCAGGGTGTGTCAGGTGTGTCAGGGTGTGTCAGGTGTGTCAGGTGTATCAGGGTGTGTCAGGTGTGTCAGGGTGTGTCAGGTGTGTCAGGTGTGTCAGGGGGTGTGTCAGGGGGTGTGTCAGGGTGTGTCAGGTGTGTCAGGTGTATCAGGGTGTATCAGGTGTGTCAGGGTGTGTCAGGGTGTGTCAGGGTGTGTCAGGGTGTGTCAGGGTGTGTCAGGGTGTGTCAGTGGGTGTGTCAGGGTGTGTCAGGTGTGTCAGGTGTGTCAGGGTGTGTCAGGTGTGTCGGGTGTGTCAGGGTGTGTCAGGGTGTGTCAGGTGTGTCGGGTGTGTCAGGGTGTATCAGGTGTGTCAGGGTGTATCAGGTGTGTCAGGTGTGTCAGGGTGTGTCAGGGGGGTGTATCAGGGTGTGTCAGGGGGTGTGTCAGGGTGTGTCAGGGTGTGTCAGGTGTGTCAGGGTGTGTCAGGGGGTGTGTCAGGGTGTGTCAGGTGTGTCAGGGTGTGTCAGGGTGTGTCAGGTGTGTCAGGGTGTGTCAGGTGTGTCAGGGTGTGTCAGGTGGTGTCAGGTGTGTCAGGGTGTGTCAGGTGTGTCAGGGTGTATCAGGTGTGTCAGGGTGTGTCAGGGTGTATCAGGTGTGTCAGGGTGTGTCAGGTGTGTCAGGTGTGTCAGGTGTGTCAGGGTGTGTCAGGTGTGTCAGGGTGTGTCAGGGTGTGTCAGGGTGTGTCAGGGTGTGTCAGGTGTGTCAGGGTGTGTCAGGGTGTGTCAGGTGTGTCAGGTGTATCAGGTGTGTGTCAGGGTGTGTCAGGGTGTGTCAGGTGTGTCAGGTGTATCAGGTGTGTCAGGTGTGTCAGTGGGTGTGTCAGGGTGTGTCAGGTGTATCAGGGTGTGTCAGTGGGTGTGTCAGTGGGTGTGTCAGGGTGTGTCAGGGTGTGTCAGGGGGTGTGTCAGGTGTGTCAGGGGTGTGTCAGGGTGTATCAGGTGTGTCAGGGTGTGTCAGCCCCGCCCCGGTGACGCTGTCCCCGCAGGTGGGGGACACGGTGGGCGTGGTGCAGTGGGTGTGTCAGGGGGTGTGTCAGGCGCTCTGGGTGTGTCAGGGTGTATCAGGGTGTGTCAGGGTGTGTCAGGGTGTGTCAGGGTGTATCAGGGTGTGTCAGGGTGTGTCAGGTGTGTCAGGTGTGTCAGGGTGTATCAGGGTGTGTCAGGTGTGTCAGGTGTGTCAGGTGTGTCAGGGTGTATCAGGGGGTGTCAGGGTGTGTCAGGGTGTGTCAGGTGTGTCAGGTGTGTCAGGTGTGTCAGGTGTGTCAGGGTGTATCAGGGTGTGTCAGGTGTGTCAGGGTGTGTCAGGGTGTATCAGGGTGTATCAGGTGTATCAGGTGTGTCAGGGTGTGTCAGGTGTGTCAGGGTGTGTCAGGTGTGTCAGGGTGTGTCAGGTGTGTCAGGGTGTGTCAGGTGTGTCAGGGTGTGTCAGGTGTGTCAGGTGTGTCAGGGTGTGTCAGGTGTGTCAGGTGTGTCAGGGTGTGTCAGGTGTGTCAGGGTGTGTCAGGTGTGTCAGGTGTGTCAGGGTGTGTCAGGGTGTGTCAGGGTGTGTCAGGTGTGTCAGGTGTGTCAGGTGTGTCAGGGTGTGTCAGGTGTGTCAGGGGTGTGTCAGGGTGTGTCAGGTGTGTCAGGGTGTGTCAGGGTGTGTCAGGTGTGTCAGGTGTGTCAGGTGTGTCAGGTGTGTCAGGGTGTGTCAGGGTGTGTCAGGTGTGTCAGGTGTGTCAGGGCGTGTCAGGTGTGTCAGGTGTGTCAGGTGTGTCAGGGTGTATCAGGGTGTGTCAGGGTGTGTCAGGTGTGTCAGGGGTGTGTCAGGGTGTATCAGGTGTGTCAGGGTGTGTCAGGGTGTGTCAGGTGTGTCAGGGTGTGTCAGGTGTGTCAGGGTGTGTCAGGTGTGTCAGGTGTGTCAGGTGTATCAGGTGTGTCAGGTGTGTCAGGGTGTGTCAGGTGTGTCAGGGTGTGTCAGGTGTGTCAGGTGTGTCAGGTGTGTCAGGTGTGTCAGGGTGTGTCAGGTGTGTCAGGGTGTGTCAGGGGTGTGTCAGGTGTGTCAGGTGTATCAGGTGTGTCAGGTGTGTCAGGTGTGTCAGGGTGTGTCAGGTGTGTCAGGGTGTATCAGGTGTGTCAGGTGTGTCAGGGTGTATCAGGTGTGTCAGGTGTGTCAGGTGTGTCAGGGTGTGTCAGGGTGTGTCAGGGTGTGTCAGGTGTGTCAGGGTGTGTCAGGGTGTGTCAGGGTGTATCAGGTGTGTCAGGTGTGTCAGGTGTGTCAGGGTGTGTCAGGTGTGTCAGGGGGTGTGTCAGGGTGTGTCAGGTGTGTCAGGTGTGTCAGGTGTGTCAGGGTGTATCAGGGTGTGTCAGGGTGTGTCAGTGGGTGTGTCAGGTGTGTCAGGTGTGTCAGGGTGTGTCAGGTGTGTCAGGTGTATCAGGTGTGTCAGGGTGTATCAGGGTGTGTCAGGTGTGTCAGGGTGTGTCAGGTGTGTCAGGGTGTGTCAGGTGTGTCAGGGTGTGTCAGGGTGTGTCAGGTGTGTCAGGTGTGTCAGGGTGTGTCAGGGTGTGTCAGGTGTGTCAGGTGTGTCAGGTGTGTCAGGGTGTATCAGGGTGTGTCAGGGTGTGTCAGGGTGTGTCAGGTGTGTCAGGGTGTGTCAGGGTGTGTCAGGGTGTGTCAGGTGTGTCAGGTGTGTCAGGGTGTGTCAGGGTGTGTCAGGTGTGTCAGGTGTGTCAGGGTGTGTCAGGTGTGTCAGGGTGTGTCAGGTGTGTCAGGGTGTGTCAGGTGTGTCAGGTGTGTCAGGTGTGTCAGGTGTGTCAGGTGTGTCAGGGTGTATCAGGGTGTGTCAGGTGTGTCAGGGTGTGTCAGGGTGTATCAGGGTGTGTCAGGGTGTGTCAGGTGTGTCAGGGTGTGCCAGGTGTGTCAGGGTGTGTCAGGTGTGTCAGGGGGTGTGTCAGGGTGTGTCAGGGTGTGTCAGGGTGTATCAGGTGTGTCAGGGTGTGTCAGGTGTGTCAGGGTGTGTCAGGGTGTGTCAGGGTGTGTCAGGTGTGTCAGGTGTGTCAGGGTGTGTCAGGGTGTGTCAGGTGTGTCAGGGTGTGTCAGGTGTGTCAGGGTGTGTCAGGGTGTGTCAGGTGTGTCAGGGTGTGTCAGTGGGTGTGTCAGGGTGTGTCAGGGTGTGTCAGGGTGTGTCAGGGTGTATCAGGTGTGTCAGGGTGTGTCAGGCGCTCTGGGTGTGTCAGGGTGTGTCAGGGTGTATCAGGTGTGTCAGGGTGTATCAGGTGTGTCAGGGTGTGTCAGGTGTGTCAGGTGTGTCAGGTGTGTCAGGGTGTATCAGGGTGTGTCAGGGTGTGTCAGGGTGTGTCAGGTGTGTCAGGGTGTGTCAGGGTGTGTCAGGGTGTGTCAGGTGTGTCAGGTGTGTCAGGGTGTGTCAGGGTGTGTCAGGTGTGTCAGGTGTGTCAGGGTGTGTCAGGTGTGTCAGGGTGTGTCAGGTGTGTCAGGGTGTGTCAGGTGTGTCAGGTGTGTCAGGTGTGTCAGGGTGTGTCAGGTGTGTCAGGGTGTGTCAGGTGTGTCAGGTGTGTCAGGTGTGTCAGGGTGTGTCAGGGTGTGTCAGGGTGTATCAGGTGTGTCAGGGTGTGTCAGGTGTGTCAGGGTGTGTCAGGGTGTGTCAGGGTGTGTCAGGTGTGTCAGGGTGTATCAGGGGGTGTATCAGGGGGTGTGTCAGGGGTGTGTCAGGGTGTGTCAGGGTGTGTCAGGGTGTGTCAGGTGTGTCAGGTGTGTCAGGGTGTGTCAGGGTGTGTCAGGTGTGTCAGGTGTGTCAGGGTGTGTCAGGTGTGTCAGGGTGTGTCAGGGTGTGTCAGGTGTGTCAGGGTGTGTCAGTGGGTGTGTCAGGGTGTGTCAGGGTGTGTCAGGGTGTGTCAGGGTGTATCAGGTGTGTCAGGGTGTGTCAGGCGCTCTGGGTGTGTCAGGGTGTGTCAGGGTGTATCAGGTGTGTCAGGGTGTATCAGGTGTGTCAGGGTGTGTCAGGTGTGTCAGGTGTGTCAGGTGTGTCAGGGGGTGTCAGGGTGTGTCAGGTGTGTCAGGGTGTGTCAGGTGTGTCAGGTGTGTCAGGGTGTGTCAGGGGGTGTGTCAGGGTGTATCAGGGTGTGTCAGGGTGTGTCAGGGTGTGTCAGGGTGTGTCAGGGTGTGTCAGGGTGTATCAGGTGTGTCAGGGTGTGTCAGCCCCGCCCCGGTGACGCTGTCCCCGCAGGCGGGGGACACGGTGGGCGTGGTGCAGTGGGTGTGTCAGTGGGTGTGTCAGTGGGTGTGTCAGGGTGTGTCAGTGGGTGTGTCAGGGTGTGTCAGGTGTGTCAGGGTGTATCAGGTGGTGTCAGGGTGTGTCAGCCCCGTCCCGGTGACGCTGTCCCCGCAGGCGGGGGACACGGTGGGCGTGGTGCGGTGGGTGTGTCAGTGGGTGTGTCAGGGTGTGTCAGGTGTGTATCAGGTGTGTCAGGGGTGTGTCAGGGTGTGTCAGCCCCGTCCCGGTGACGCTGTCCCCGCAGGCGGGGGACACGGTGGGCGTGGTGCGCAGGGACGATGGGACCCTGCACTTCTTCGTCAACGGAGCCCCCCAGGGCCCCGCGGCCTGGAACGTTCCGCCCAACGTCTACGCCGTGGTGGACCTGTACGGACAGGCGGCACAGGCCACCATCGTGGACGAGGGAGGTGGGTGACACTGGGGACAGCGGGGACACTGGGGACACTGGGGACATTGGGGACACTGGGGACACTGGGGACATCGGGGGGATTGGGGGGATTGGGGACACTGGGGACATTGGGGACACTGGGGACATTGGGGACACTGGGGACATTGGGGACATTGAGGGGACATTGGGGACATTGGGGGGATTTGGGACCTTGGGGACATCAGGGACATCAGGGACATTGGGGACATTGGGGACATTGGTGACATTTTGGGGACATTGGGGACATTGGGGACATCGGGGGGATTGGGGGACATTGGGGGTATTGGGGACATTGGGGACATTGGGGACAGTGGGGGACATTGGGGACATTTTGGGGACATTGGGGGGATTTGGGACATTGGGGACATCAGGGAGATTGGGGACATTGGGGACATTGGTGACATTTTGGGGACACTTGGGGTGTTGGGAACGTCTGGGGACATTGGGGGGACGTTGGGGACATTGGGGATGCTGGGGGCACTGGGGACACTGGGGGGATTGGGGACATTGTGGGGACATTTGGGTTTTTGGGGACACTGGTGCCATTGGGACAATGAGCACAACACGAGGGACCTCGAAGGTCCTTTGGGGACATTTTGGGGACATTTTGGGGACATTCTGGGGACATTTTGGGGACATTTTGGGGACATTGGGACACCGATCACAACACGAGGGACCCCGATGGCCCTTTGGGGACATTTTGTGTCGCCGTGGGGACACCGGGGCCAGCCCAGCCGTGTGTCCCCAGAGGTGGCAGCGCTGGTTGGGGACGGCTCTGACGGTGACAGCGTTGGGGACAGCCCCGAGAGCGGCACCCCGGGGACGTCCCCGAGCGACCTCCGCTTCCACCGGCTGCACGGCGCCAACGCCGTCATCACCAACGGCGGCCGCACCGCGCTGCGCCAGAACTGCCGCTCCGAGTTCAACGACGCCATCGTCATCTCCAACCGGTCAGCGTCCCCGAAATATCCCAAAATATCCCAAAATATCCCAAAATATCCCGGAATTCCCAAAAAAACCCCGTTAAAATCACCCAAATCTGACCCAAAACCACCCAAAACCCAACCCCGGCGGTGCCAGAACTGCCGCTCCGAGTTCAACGACGCCATCGTCATCTCCAACCGGTCAGCGTTCCCAAAACATCCCAAAATATCCCAAAATATCCCGAAATCCCGGAAAAAATCCCGGAATTCCCAAAAAAACCCCGTTAAAATCACCCAAACCTGCCCAAATCTGCCCCAAACCCGACCCCAGAGCGGCCGCTCCGAGTTCAGCGATGCCATCGTCATCTCCAACCGGTCAGCATTCCCAAAATATCCCAAAATATCCCGAAATCCCGGAAAAAATCCACCCAGGAATCTGGAAAATATCGAAAACCCCGTTAAAATCATCCAAACCTCCCCAAATCTGCCCCAAATCTGCCCCAAACCCAACCCCGGAGCGGCCGCTCCGAGTTCAGCGACGCCATCGTCATCTCCAACCGGTCAGCGTTCCCAAAAATCCCAAAATATCCCGAAATCCACCCAAAAATCCCGGAATTCCCAAAAAAATCCATCAGGGAATGGTGAAATCCTGAAAAAACCCCACTAAAATCACCCAAACCTGCCCAAATCTGCCCCAAACCCGACCCCAGAGCGGCCGCTCCGAGTTCAGCGATGCCATCGTCATCTCCAACCGGTCAGCATTCCCAAAACATCCCAAAATATCCCAAAATATCCCGAAATCCCGGAAAAAATCCACCCAGGAATCTGGAAAATATCGAAAACCCCGTTAAAATCATCCAAACCTCCCCAAATCTGCCCCAAATCTGCCCCAAACCCAACCCCGGAGCGGCCGCTCCGAGTTCAGCGACGCCATCGTCATCTCCAACCGGTCAGCGTTCCCAAAAATCCCGGAATTCCCAGAAAAATCCCAAAATCCCGGAAAAAATCCGCACAGGAATCCGGAAAATACCGAAATCCCAAAAAAAACCCACTGAAATCACCTGAACCTCCCCAAATCTGCCCCAAACCCGACCCCAGAGCGGCCGCTCCGAGTTCAGCGACGCCATCGTCATCTCCAACCGGTCAGTGTTCCCAAAAATCCCGGAATTCCCAGAAAAATCCCAAAATCCCAGAAAAAATCCACCCAGGAATCAGGAAAATACCGAAATCCCAAAAAAACCCCCCCAAAATATCCCAAAATCCACCCAAAAATCCCCAAATTCCCCCCAAAAAAATCCTTTTCCCCAATTTTGGGGTTCCTTTCCCTGGTTTTGGGGTTAATTTTCCCGATTTTGGGTTAATTTTCCCGGTTTTGGGGTTAATTTCCCATTTTTTGGGTTCCTTTCCCCATTTTTGAGGTTAATTTTCCCATTTTGGGGTTCATTTCCCCATTTTTGGGGTTCATTTCCTCATTTTTGTGTAAATTTTCCCATTTTTGGGGTTAATTTTCCCGTTTTTTGGGTTCCTTTCCCCATTTTTGGGTTAATTTTCCCGTTTTTGGGGTTCCTTTCCTCATTTTTATGTAAATTTTCCCATTTTTGGGGTTAATTTCCCCATTTTTGGGTTCCTTTCCTCATTTTTGGGTTAATTTCCCCGATTTTGGGGTTAATTTTCCCATTTTTGGTTTCATTTCCTCATTTTTGGGTTCATTTTCCTGTTTCTGGGGTCAATTTCCCCATTTTTTGGGTTCATTTTCCCATTTTTGGGTTCATTTTCCCATTTTTGGGTTAATTTCCCATTTTTTGGGTTCATTTTCCCATTTTTGGGGTCAATTTTCCCATTTTTGGGGTCAATTTCCCCATTTTGGGGTTAATTTCCCGTTTTTTGTGTTCATTTTCCCGTTTTTGGGTTCATTTTTCCATTTTTGGGGTCAATTTTCCTGTTTTTGGGGTCAATTTCCCCATTTTTGGGTTCATTTTCCCATTTTTGGGTTAATTTCCCATTTTTTGGGTTCATTTTCCCATTTTTGGGGTCAATTTTCCCATTTTTGGGGTCAATTTCCCCATTTTTGGGTTCAATTTTCCCGTTTTTGGGGTGTTTCAGGGCCCTGAGGGACGGGGAGCTGTTCGAGATCGTCATCCAGAAGATGGTGGATCGGTGGTCGGGGTCCATCGAGGCCGGTGAGGGGACCCTGGGGACATCTGGGGACATTTGGGGACATCTGGGGACATTTGGGGACATTTTTGGGACATTTGGGGACACTTTGGGGCCATTTGGGGACATTTGGTGACATTTTGGGGCCATTTGGAGCCATTTGGGGACAATTTGGAGACATTTGGGGACATTTTGGGGACATCTGGGGACACTTTGGGACCCTTTGGGGACCATTTGGGGACATCTGGTGACATTTTGGGGCCATTTGGGGCCATTTGGGGACATTTTGAGGACATTTTTGGGACATTTGGTGACATTTTGGGGCCAATTTGAGGACATCTGGGGACACTTTGGGGACACTTTGGGGACATTGGGGACATTGGGATGGACGTGGGGGACCTTGGGGACACCTTGGGGTGACAGAGGTGTCCCCGTGTCCCCCCCAGGTGTCACCGCCATCCGCCCCGAGGACCTGGAGTTCCCCAACACCATGACAGACATCGACTACGACACCTGGATGCTCAGGTGGGGACACCTGGGGACACCTGGGGACACCTGGGGGGACATGGGGACACCTGGGGGGACATGGGGACACCTGGGGACATCTGGGGACACCTGCGGGGACATGGGGACACCTCTGGGGACACCTGGGGACATCCTGGGGACATCCTGGGGACATCCTGGGGACACCTGGGGACACCTGGAGACACCTGGGACACCTGAGACACACCTGAGACACACCTGAGACACACCTGGGGACACCTGGAGACACCTGGAGACACCTGGGGACACTTGGGGACACCTGGGGGGACATGGGGACACCTGGGGACACCTGGGGACACCTGGGGGCACCTGGGGACACCTGGGGACACCTGGGGACGCTTGGGGACATCTGGGGACACCTGGGGACACACCTGGGGACATCTGGGGACACCTGGGGACACCTGGGGACACCTGGGGACACCTGGGGGGACATGGGGACACCTGGGGACACACCTGGGGACACCTGGGGGGACATGGGGACACCTGGGGACACACCTGGGGACACCTGGGGACACCTGGGGACACCTCTGGGGACACCTGGGGACACCTGGGGGGACATGGGGACAGCTGGGGACATCCTGGGGGCACCTGGGGGACACCTGGGACACACCTGGGGACACCTGGGGACACTCTGGGGACACCTGGGGATACCTCTGGGGACACCTGGGGACACTTGGGGACACCTGGGGGACACCTGGGGACACCTGGGGGCCACCAGTGTCCCCAAAGAGATCAGCCAGGGGTCCCTCTTTGTCCCTCCTGTCCTTGATGTCCCCAAGGGTCCTTGGGGTGACCCTGTGATGTCCCCAATGTCCCCAATGTCCCCAATGTCCCCAATGTCCCCACAGTGGCACGGCCATCATGCAGGACGGGAACACCATGAGGAACAATCACGGCTGTGACCTGTGTCACTGTGTCACTGTGTCACTGTGTCACTGTGTCCCCATGGCTGTGTCAGGGCTGTGTCCCCATGGTGTCCCCATGGTGTCACCATGTCCCTGTGATGTCCCCACTGCAGTGGCACGGCCATCATGCAGGACGGGAACACCATGAGGAACAATTACGGCTGTGACCTGTGACCTGTGTCACTGTGTCACTGTGTCACTGTGACCATGGCTGTGTCCCCAGGGCTGTCTCAGGGCTGTGTCAGGGCTGTGTCCCCGATGTCCCCAGTGTCCCCATGGTGTCCCCAATGTCCCCAATGTCCCCAATGTCCCCACTGCAGTGGCACGGCCATCATGCAGGACGGGAACACCATGAGGAACAATTACAGCTGTGACCTGTGACCATGGCTGTGTCACTGTGTCCCCAGGGCTGTGTCAGGGCTGTCAGAGCTGTGTCAGGGCTGTGTCCCCATGGTGTCCCCAATGTCCCCAATGTCCCCAATGTCCCCACAGTGGCACGGCCATCATGCAGGACGGGAACACCATGAGGAACAATTACGGCTGTGACCTGGACGCGCTGGGCACGGGCGCCCGGATCGGGATGATGCGCACGGGGGGAGGGGACCTGCGCTACTTCATCGACGGCGCCGACCAGGGCGTGGCCTGCTCGGGACTGCCACCAGGTATGGGGACATTATTGGGGACACTGGGGACATTGGGGACACTGGGGACACTGGGGACATTGGGGACATTGGGGACATTGGGGACAGTGGGGACACACAGGGCGTGGCCTGCTCGGGACTGCCACCAGGTACGGGGACATTGGGGACATTGGGGACATTGGGGACATCACTGGGGACACTGGGGACACTGGGGACACTGGGGACATCACTGGGGACACCCAGGGCGTGGCCTGCTCGGGACTGCCACCAGGTACGGGGACACTGGGGACACTGGGGACATTGGGGACATCACTGGGGACACTGGGGACACCCAGGGCGTGGCCTGCTCGGGACTGCCACCAGGTATGGGGACACTGGGGACACTGGGGACATCACTGGGGACATTGGGGACATTGGGGGACACTGGGAACATTGGGGACATTGGGGACATTGGGGACACTGGGGACATTGGGGACATTGGGGACACCACTGGGGACATTGGGGACATGGGGGACATCACTGGGGACATTGGGGACATCACTGGGGACATTGGGGACACTGGGGACATTGGGGACATTGGGGGGGATTGGGGACATTGGGGACATTGGGGACATTGGGGACATCACTGGGGACATTGGGGACATTGGGGACACTGGGGACATTGGGGACATCACTGGGGACATTGGAGACACACAGGGCGTGGCCTGCTCAGGACTGCCACCAGATATTGGGGACAGTGGGGACACTGGGGACATTGGGGACACCCAGGGTATGGCCTGCTCGGGACTGCCACCAGGTATGGGGACAGTGGGGACATTGGGGACATTGGGGACACCCAGGGACATCGGGGACACCCAGGGCGTGGCCTGCTCGGGACTGCCACCAGGTACTGGGGACATCGAGGGGACATCACTGGGGACATTGGGGACATCACTGGGGACATTGGGGACACTGGGGGCACTGGGGGGACATTGGGGACCTGAGGTGTCTCTGAGGTGGCACCGCTGTGCTCAGATTTGCACACTGTGGTGGCACTGGGGTGACACAGGTGTGACACAGGTGACAGTGACAGTGACACAGGTGACACACAGGTGACACAGGTGTGACACAGGTGACACACAGATGTGACACAGGTGACACACAGGTGACACAGGTGACACACAGGTGACACAGGTGACACAGGTGACACACAGGTGACACAGGTGACAGGTGACAGTGACACAGGTGACACACAGGTGACACAGAGGTGACACACAGGTGACACACAGGTGACACACAGGTGACACACAGGTGACACAGGTGACACACAGGTGACACACAGGTGACACACAGGTGACACAGGTGACACACAGGTGACACACAGGTGACACAGGTGACACAGGTGACACAGGTGACACAGGTGACACAGAGGTGACACAGAGGTGACACACAGGTGACCCAGGTGACACACAGGTGACACACAGGTGACACACAGGTGACACAGGTGACACACAGGTGACACACAGGTGACACAGGTGACACACAGGTGACAGGTGACACACAGGTGACACACAGGTGACACACAGGTGACACACAGGTGACACAGGTGACACACAGGTGACACACAGGTGACACAGGTGACACACAGGTGACACAGGTGACACAGGTGTCCCCACTGTCCCAGAGGTGTACGCCGTGGTGGATCTCTATGGTCAGTGTGTCCAGGTGTGACACAGGTGACAGTGACAGTGACACAGGTGTGACACAGGTGACACACGGGTGACACACAGGTGACACAGGTGACACACAGGTGACACACAGGTGACAGTGACAGTGACACAGGTGACACAGAGGTGACACAGGTGACACACAGGTGACACACAGGTGACACAGGTGACACAGGTGACACAGGTGACACACAGGTGACACACAGGTGACACAGAGGTGACACAGGTGACACACAGGTGACACACAGGTGACACAGGTGACACAGGTGACACAGGTGACACACAGGTGACACAGGTGACACAGGTGACACACAGGTGACACAGGTGACACAGAGGTGACACAGGTGACAGGTGACACACAGGTGACACACAGGTGACACAGGTGACACAGGCGACAGACAGGTGACACAGGTGACACAGGTGACAGGTGACAGTGACAGGTGACACACAGGTGACACAGGTGACACAGGTGACACACAGGTGACACACAGGTGACACAGGTGACACAGGTGACACACAGGTGACACACAGGTGACACAGGTGACAGGTGACAGTGACACAGGTGTCCCCACTGTCCCAGAGGTGTACGCTGTGGTGGATCTCTATGGTCAGTGTGTCCAGGTGTGACACAGGTGACAGTGAGTGACACAGGTGACACACAGGTGACAGTGACACAGGTGTGACACACAGGTGACACACAGGTGACACACAGGTGACACACAGGTGACACACAGGTGACACAGGTGACACACAGGTGACACAGGTGACAGGTGACAGTGACACAGGTGTCCCCACTGTCCCAGAGGTGTACGCTGTGGTGGATCTCTATGGTCAGTGTGTCCAGGTGTGACACAGGTGACAGTGACAGTGACACAGGTGACACACAGGTGACAGTGACACAGGTGTGACACAGGTGACACAGGTGACAGACAGGTGACACAGGTGTCCCCACTGTCCCAGAGGTGTACGCCGTGGTGGATCTCTATGGTCAGTGTGTCCAGGTGTGACACAGGTGTGACACAGGTGACACAGGTGACACAGGTGACACACAGGTGACACAGGTGTGACACAGGTGACACACAGGTGACAGTGACAGTGACACAGGTGACAGACAGGTGACACAGGTGACACAGGTGACACAGGTGACACAGGTGACACACAGGTGACACACAGGTGACACAGGTGACACACAGGTGACACACAGGTGACACACAGGTGACAGGTGACAGTGACACAGGTGTCCCCACTGTCCCAGAGGTGTACGCCGTGGTGGATCTCTATGGTCAGTGTGTCCAGGTGTCGCTGACCGGCGCCTCCGGCCCCGCTGACAACAGCCTGAACCCGGGGGCGGTGCCGGAGAAAGCCCCGCCCCCCTCACCTGGTGAGCACTGGGGGAACTGGGAGGGACTGGGAGGGACTGGGGGGGACTGGGGGGGACTGGGAGGAACTGGGAGGGACTGGGAGGGACTGGGAGGGACTGGGGACCTGGGTTATACTGGGCTGTACTGGGCTGTACTGGGCTGTACTGGGTTATACTGGGCTGTAATGGGTTGTACTGGGAGCACTGGGTTATACTGGGCTGTACTGGGTTATACTGGGCTGTACTGGGTTATACTGGGCTGTACTGGGCTGTACTGGGCTGTACTGGGTTATACTGGGCTGTACTGGGCTGTACTGGGCTGTACTGGGTTATACTGGGCTGTACTGGGCTGTACTGGGCTGTACTGGGTTATACTGGGCTGTACTGGGCTGTACTGGGTTATACTGGGCTGTACTGGGCTGTACTGGGCTGTACTGGGTTATACTGGGCTGTAATGGGTTGTACTGGGAGCACTGGGTTATACTGGGCTGTACTGGGCTGTACTGGGCTGTACTGGGTTATACTGGTCTGTACTGGGTTATACTGGGCTGTACTGGGCTGTACTGGGCTGTACTGGGTTATACTGGGCTGTACTGGGCTGTACTGGGCTGTACTGGGTTATACTGGTCTGTACTGGGCTGTACTGGGTTATACTGGGCTGTACTGGGTTATACTGGGCTGTACTGGGTTATACTGGGTTATACTGAGCTGTACTGGGTTATACTGGGCTGTACTGGGTTATACTGGGCTGTACTGGGTTATACTGGGCTGTACTGGGCTGTACTGGGTTATACTGGGCTGTACTGGGTTATACTGGGCTGTACTGGGCTGTACTGGGAGCACTGGGTTCTCAACCCCTCCCTGGCCATGACCACACCCACTGACCACACCTCAACTGACCACACCCACTGACCGCACCCACTGACCACACCCACTGACCACACCCACTGACCACACCCAAACTGACCACACCCACTGACCCCATTCACTGACCACACCCACTGACCACTGACCACACCCAAACTGACCACACCCTGAGTGACCACACCCAAACTGACCACACCCACTGACCACACCCACTGACCACTGACCACACCCTTGACCACACCCCAAACTGACCACACCCACTGACCACTGGCCACACCCACTGACCCCATTCACTGACCACACCCAACTGACCACACCCACTGACCCCATTCACTGACCCCATTCACTGACCCCATTCACTGACCACACCCAACTGACCACACCCACTGACCCCATTCACTGACCCCATTCACTGACCACACCCAACTGACCACACCCACTGACCACACCCACTGACCACACCCACTGACCACACCCACTGACCACACCCTGAGTGACCACACCCGCTGACCACACCCAACTGACCACACCCCATTCCCTGACCACTGACACAGCACCGCCCACTGTCCGGTGTCCAGTGTACGGAGCAGTGTCCGGTGTCGGTGCCCGCTGTCTGGTGTCCGGTGTCCGGGGCAGTGTCTGGTGTCCGGAACAGTGTCCACTGTCCGGTGTCTGGTGTCCATTGTCCAGTGTCCAGAGCACTGTCCAATGTCCACTGACCACTGCCCACTGTCCACTGTCCGGTGTCTGGTGTCCGTGGCACTGTCCGGTGTCTGGAGCACTGTCCAGTGTCCGGAGCCTGGTGTCCGGTGCTGACCATGTCCGGAGCAGTGTCTGGTGTCCGGTGTCCAGTGTCCGGTGTCCGGTGCTGATGGTGTCCGGTGTCCAGGGCACTGTCCGGTGTCCGGTGTCCGGTGCCCTGTGCCTGGTGTCTGGTGCACTGTCCACTGTCTGGTGCCCGGTGTCTGGTGTCCAGTGTCTGTTGTCCGGTGCTGACGGTGTCCAGTGTCCGGGGCACTGTCCGGTGCCCAGTGTCCGCTGTCCGGAGCACTGTCCAGTGTCCAGTGTCCGGTGCTGACCGTGTCCAGTGTCCGGTGTCCATTGTCCGGTGCTGACCGTGTCCGGTGTCCATTGTCCGGTGCTGACCGTGTCCAGTGTCTGGTGTCCAGTGTCCGGTGCTGACCGTGTCCGGTGTCTGGTGTCCAGTGTCCGGTGCTGACCGTGTCCGGTGTCCAGTGTCCGGTGCTGACCGTGTCCAGTGTCCGGTGCTGACCGTGTCCGGTGTCCAGTGTCCGGTGCTGACCGTGTCCGGTGTCCATTGTCTGGTGCTGACCGTGTCTGGTGTCCGGTGTCCAGTGTCCGGTGCTGACCGTGTCCGGTGTCCAGTGTCCGGTGCTGACCATGTCCAGTGTCCGGTGCTGACCGTGTCCGGTGTCCATTGTCCGGTGCTGACCGTGTCTGGTGTCCGGTGTCCAGTGTCTGGTGCTGACCGTGTCCGGTGTCCAGTGTCCGGTGCTGACCGTGTCCAGTGTCCGGTGCTGACCGTGTCCGGTGTCCATTGTCCGGTGCTGACCATGTCCGGTGTCCGGTGTCCAGTGTCTGGTGCTGACCGTGTCCGGTGTCCGGTGTCCAGTGTCCGGTGCTGACCATGTCCGGTGTCCATTGTCCGGTGCTGACCGTGTCCGGTGTCCGGTGTCCGGTGTCTGTGGCACTGTCCGGTGTCCGGTGTCCAGTGTCCGGTGCTGACCGTGTCCGGTGTCCAGTGTCCGGTGTCCGGTGCTGACCGTGTCCGGTGTCCAGTGTCCGGTGCTGACCGTGTCCGGTGTCCGGTGTCCATTGTCCGGTGCTGACCGTGTCCGGTGTCCATTGTCCGGTGCTGACCGTGTCCGGTGTCCGGTGTCCGGTGCTGACCGTGTCCGGTGTCCAGTGTCCGGTGCTGACCGTGTCCGGTGTCCAGTGTCCGGTGCTGACCGTGTCCGGTGTCCGGTGCTGACCGTGTCTGGTGTCCATTGTCGGGTGCTGACCGTGTCCGGTGTCCAGTGTCCGGTGCTGACCGTGTCCGGTGTCCGGTGTCCGGTGCTGACCGTGTCCAGTGTCCATTGTCCGGTGCTGACCGTGTCCGATGTCCATTGTCCAGTGCTGACCGTGTCCGGTGTCCGGTGTCCACTGTCCGGTGCTGACCGTGTCCGGTGTCCAGTGTCCAGTGTCCGGTGTCCATTGTCCGGTGTCCATTGTCCGGTGCTGACCGTGTCCGGTGTCCGGTGTCCGGTGTCCATTGTCCGGTGCTGACCATGTCCGGTGTCCAGTGTCCGGTGCTGACCTCTGTGTCCATCTCTCGGCAGCGCCGGGGCCGTGCCAGCGCTTCCACGGCCGCTGTGGCCAGAACGTGGCTCTGGGGGCCGAGGGCCTGGGGGCCGCGCGCGTGGCCGGCTACTGCCACGGGCTGGTCTTCAGCCGCTCCCACCTGCGCCCAGGAGAGCTCTTCGAGGTGGGCGGGGCCGCGGGGCCACGCCCACAAATGGGCGTGGTCACCTGGGGGGTGGGGAATGGGAGGGAGGGGAAAAGGGGCACTGTCTCTTTAAGAGAATGGGTGTGGCCGCGGTGGGCGGGGCCTGAAGGGGAGGGGGGTTTGGGCACACCCAGGAATGGGTGTGGTCACCTGGGGGGGCGGGGGATGGGAGGGACGGGAAAAGGGGCGCTGTCTCTTTAAGAGAATGGGTGTGGCCGCGGTGGGCGGGGCCTGAAGGGATGGGTGAGGTCACCTGGGGGAGGGGGGAGGGGAAGCCCCGCCCCAGGGTGGGGGAAATGGGAGGGATGGAAAAAGGGACGCTGTCTCTTTAAGAGAATGGGTGTGGCCGTGGTGGGCGGGGCCTGGGTTTGCCCCGCCCCCAATTGGGAAGCCCCGCCCCCGATCCTGATTTAACCCCTCCCCCACCCCCAATTCCACACCTCAGGTGAGTTCTGGGCTCAGCTGGGCCCCGCCCACCCCACGTGGGTTCAGGATAAGCCCCGCCCACCCCACATGGGTTCAGGTCTAAGCCCCGCCCACCCCACGTGGGTTCAGGATAAGCCCCGCCCACCCCACGTGGGTTCAGGTCTAAGCCCCGCCCACCCCACGTGGGTCCAGGATAAGCCCCGCCCACCCCACGTGGGTTCAGGTCTAAGCCCCGCCCACTCCTGCTGTGTTCAAGGCTCTCCCCTCCCCCTCACCTGTCCCAGGTGTGTCCTGGGCGGGGTCTCTGTGGGTGGGGCTGAGTCAGGGACCCTCAGGTGTGTCCAGAACCCCCCCAGGTGTGTCCAGAACCCCCCAGGTGTGTCCAGAACCCCTCAGGTGTGTCCAGAACCCCCCAGGTGTGTCCAGGGCCCTCTCAGGTGTGTCCAGAACCCCCCAGAACCCCCCAGGTGTGTCCAGAACCCCCCCAGGTGTGTCCAGAACCCCCCCAGGTGTGTCCAGGTGTGTCCAGGTGTGTCCCAGATGTGTCCAGGTGTGTCTCAGGTGTCCCCAGATGTGTCTCAGGTGTGTCCCAGATGTGTCCCAGGTGTCCCCAGATGTGTCCAGGTGTGTCCCAGGTGTGTCCAGGTGTGTCCAGGTGTGTCCAGATGTGTCCCTCACCTGTGCAGGTGCGGATCGAGGCTCTGGACGAGCGCTGGGCGGGGTCTCTGTGGGTGGGGCTGAGTCAGGGTCCCCCAGGTGTGTCCAGAACCCCCCCAGGTGTGTCCAGGTGTGTCCAGGTGTGTCCCAGATGTGTCCAGGTGTGTCTCAGGTGTCCCCAGATGTGTCCAGGTGTGTCTCAGGTGTTCACCTGTCCCCATCTCACCTGTGCAGGTGCGGATCGAGGCTCTGGACGAGCGCTGGGCGGGGTCTCTGTGGGTGGGGCTGAGTCAGGGTCCCCCCAGGTGTGTCCAGAACCCCCCCAGGTGTGTCCAGGTGTGTCCAGGTGTGTCCCAGGTGTGTCCAGGTGTGTCTCAGATGTGTCCAGGTGTGTCCAGGTGTGTCTCAGATGTGTCCAGGTGTGTCCCTCACCTGTGCAGGTGTGTCCCAGATGTGTCCAGGTGTGTCTCAGATGTGTCCCTCACCTGTGCAGGTGCGGATCGAGGCTCTGGACGAGCGCTGGGCGGGGTCTCTGCGGGTGGGGCTGAGTCAGGGTCCCCCAGGTGTGTCCCAGGTGTGTCCCAGATGTGTCCAGGTGTGTCCAGATGTGTCCAGGTGTGTCCAGGTGTGTCCCAGATGTCCCCAGGTGTGTCCCAGATGTGTCCAGATGTGTCCCTCACCTGTGCAGGTGCGGATCGAGGCTCTGGACGAGCGCTGGGCGGGGTCTCTGCGGGTGGGGCTGACGGCGCTGCCCCCCGGGCAGGGCCCCCCCGGCCCCCCCGCCCTTCCCCCCACCCTGCTGGACCTGCCGGCCCCGCCCACCTGGGCCGTCACCGGCGCCGAGGTTCGGCACAACGGCACCGCGGCCCGGCACAACTACGGGGTCAGCCTGGACAGACTGACGGTCAGTGGGGTCACCCGGGGTCACCTGGGGGGGCTGGGGTCACCTGGGGGGGCTGGGGTCACCCGGGGTCACCTGGGGTCAGCCTGGACAGACTGACGGTCAGTGGGGTCACCTGGGGTCACCCGGGGTCGCCTGGGGTCACCTGGGGTCAGCCTGGACAGACTGACGGTCAGTGGGGTCACCCGGGGTCACCTGGGGTCACCTGGGGTCAGCCTGGACAGACTGACGGTCAGTGGGGTCACCCGGGGTCACCTGGGGGGGCTGGGGTCACCTGGGGTCAGCCTGGACAGACTGACGGTCAGTGGGGTCACCCGGGGTCACCTGGGGGGGCTGGGGTCACCTGGGGTCAGCCTGGACAGACTGACGGTCAGTGGGGTCACCTGGGGTCACCTGGGGTCACCTGGGGTCAGCCTGGACAGACTGACGGTCAGTGGGGTCACCTGGGGGGGGGCTGGGGTCACCCGGGGTCACCTGGGGGGGTTTGGGGTCACCTGGGGTCAGCCTGGACAGACTGACGGTCAGTGGGGTCACCTGGGGTCACCTGGGGTCACCTGGGGTCAGCCTGGACAGACTGACGGTCAGTGGGGTCACCTGGGGTCACCTGGGGTCAGCCTGGACAGACTGACGGTCAGTGGGGTCACCCGGGGTCACCTGGGGGGGGCTGGGGACACCTGGAGGAGGTTGGGGACACCTGGGGACACCTGGGGTGATTTTGGGGTGATTTTGGGGTGGTTTTGGATGATTTTGGGGTGATTTTGGGTGGTTTTGGATGATTTTGGGGTGATTTGGGGTGATTTTGGCTCCCCCAGGTTGGGAACAGGTTGGGAATGGATTTGGGGTGATTTTGGGGTGATTTTGGATGATTTTGGGTCATTTTGACCCGTTTTGTCTCCCCCAGGTTGGGAACAGATTTGGGATGGATTTTGGGTGATTTTGGGGTGATTTTGGGTGATTTTGGGGTGATTTTGGGTGATTTTGGGATAATTTTGGGGTGTTTTTGGGGTGATTTTGGGGTGATTTTGGTTGATTTTGGGATAATTTTGGGGTGATTTTTGATGATTTTTGGGTGATTTTGGGGTGATTTTGGGGTGATTTTGGGTGATTTTGGGGTGATTTTGGGGTGATTTTGACCCGTTTTGTCTCCCCCAGGTTGGGAACAGGTTGGGAATGGATTTGGGGTGATTTTGGGGTGATTTTGAATGATTTTGGGGTGATTTTGGGTGATTTTGGATGATTTTGGATGATTTTGGGGTGATTTTGACCCCTTTTGTCTCCCCCAGGTTGGGAACAGGTTTGGGAGTGGGTTTGGGGTGATTTGGGGTGATTTTGGGGTGATTTTGGGGTGATTTTGGGTGATTTTGGGGTGATTTTGGGGTGATTTTGGGTGATTTTGGATGATTTTGGGGTGATTTTGGGTGATTTTGGGGTGATTTTGGGTGATTTTGGGGTGATTTTGACCCCTTTTGTCTCCCCCAGGTTGGGAACAGGTTGGGGATCCGGCGCGGCGCCGACGACTCGATGCACCTGGTGGTGGACGGGCAGGACATGGGACCCGCGGCCACCGGAGTGGCCAAGGTGGGGACACCTGGGGGGACACCTGGGGACACCTGGGACACACCTGGGGACACCTGGGAACACCTGGGGACACCAAAACCTCACCTGGGGACACCTGGGGGGACACCTGGGGACACCTGGGGACACCTGGGGGGACATGGGGACACTTTGGGGACATCTGGGGACACCTGGGAACACCTGGGGACACCTGGGGACACACCTGGGGACACCTGGAGGGACATGGGGACACTTTGGGGACAGCTGGGGACACCTGGGGACACCTGGGGGACACCAAAGCCTCACCTGGGGACACCTGGGGACACCTGGGGACAGCTGGGGACAGCTGGGACCCAGTCTAGAACCCGATCTAGAACCGAGTCTAGAACGATCTAGAACCGAGTCTAGAACAATCTAGAACCTGCTCTAGAACTTCTAGAACTGTCTAGAACCTCTAGAACCGAGTCTAGAACCTCTAGAACAATCTAGAACCTGCTCTAGAACCTCTAGAACGATCTAGAACCTCCAGAACCCGATCTAGAACCTGCTCTAGAACCGAGCCCAGAACAATCTAGAACCCAGTCTGGAACCCACCTGGGAACACCTGGGGACACTTTGGGGACACCAAAACCTCACCTGGGGACACCTGGGGACACTTTGGGGACACTTTGGGGACGTTTGGGGGTCCCTGGGCTCTCCCTGGCCACGCCCCAGGGGTTGTGACGTCACTTCCTGTCTGGGTACGGTGTCCCTGTGACGTCACAGGTGTGTTTGTGATGTCACTTCCTGTGTGAGCTTCTCGTGACCTCATTTTCTGTTGGGGCGGGGCTTTTTTGTGACGTCACAGAGAGGATGTGATGTCATTTCCTGTCAGTTGGGGATGGTGATGATGTCATCAATAGCTGTGATGTCACTTCCTGTAGGGGGGTTGGGGTTGTTGTGACATCACAGGGGGCAGTGACGTCACTTCCTGGTTGGAAGCAGACCGGATGTGACGTCACGGTGCTCACTGATGTCACTTCCTGTGTGGGCACGGCCTTGTTGTGACGTCACAGGAAGCTCTGACGTCATTTCCTGTCGGGGGTGGGGTTCTTACAATGACATCACCGCAAAGCCGTGACGTCACATCCTGTCGTGGTGGGGAGTTTATGACGTCATCTCTGCTCTTGGTGACGTCACCCGTGTCCGTGTGACGTCATTCCCCTCCCTCTGACATCATTTCCTGTGGGGGGCGGGGCTTTATGACGCCAACTCCGGGACTCTGTGATGTCACTTCCTGTCAGATCGGGGGGGCGTGTCCATGACGTCATCCCTGTCCTCTCTTGACATCACCCACCCTCTGTGACGTCACTTCCTGTTGCGGGGGGGGGAGGTGGGGATTTTCCCCGCCAGTCCCCGCCCCCCTCTCTGACGTCACTTCCTCCCCCCCCTGTGACGTCACAGAACGCGTTCGTGGCCCTGGACCTGTACGGGCGCGTCACGGCCGTGTCCATCGTCAGCGCGGGGGGAGGGGCGCCCGCCCCGGGGGGCGGAGCCTCCGACGGCCCCTCCCCCACCCCCTCCCCCACCCCCAGCCCCTCCCCCAGCGAGCCCCTCCCCCACCCCCCCGCCGACGGCGCTGATTGGGTGAGAGCGGGGAGGGGGCGGGGCTGGGGTGGGGGAGGGGCTGGGATGGGGGAGGGGCTGGGGGGGGTTTTGGCTCCGCCCCCAAATTCCTTCCAATCCCACCCTAAAATTCCCCAAAATTGCCTCAAATGCCCCAAAAATCCCCCAAAATTCCCTCAAATCCCCCCCCCAGATCCACCCCAAAATGCCCCAAAATTTTCCAAAATTGCCTCAAATCCCCCCAAAAATCCCCCACAAAATTCCAGAAAATTCCCTCAAATACCCCAAAAATTCCCCAAAATTCCTTCAAATTCCCCCCAAATCCCCCAAAAATCCTCTGGGATCTCCCAAAAATTCTCTTTTAACCCTCTCAAACCTCCCCAAATCCTTTAAATCGTCCGAAATTTCCGTAAGAAGCCTCAAAATCCCCCAAAACTCCCTCAAAATTCCCTCAAATCTCCTCCAAAGCCCCAAAACTTCCCCCAAACCTCCCAAAATTTCTCTGGGATCCCCCAAAAATTCTCTTTTAACCCCCTGAAACCTTCTCAAATCCTTTAAATCGCCCCAAATTTCCTGAAAAATTCTC
>JBBLMP010000109.1:0-62240 GCA_038429875.1 Poecile montanus | reverse complement strand
GCAAATCCATATGTGTGTAAGGTGCAGGTGCAAGCTCCCGACAAATGTGTTCTCCCAGTTCAGTTTCTCCCTGCCAGACACATGGTAATGTTTTCCTCTGGCATTCGCACCGAGAGTCGCAGATTGCTTAACTCAGGAGTTCTGAGACTGGAACCGCAAGAAGTGTTCCGCTTGCGTCATAAACGGTGCTCCAGAGCACTTGGCAATGTGCACAACGAAGCGTTTGTGCAGGACAGTGACCATACTTTCCCAGGTCTGGCAACGCACAAGCACTGCCAAACGGCAAAGGAAGGCGCTTAGCATGCGGCTTGTGCTCAAAGCTTTCAGCCTGCCAGAGGACCGTAGCTGTGGTAAGCCCGCTTGCTCAATTGACCTTAGCTGTCTTCTGGAAGAACTTGAGCGCCATCTGGTATATGCTGCTACCTGTTGTTAGGCGACAACAAGGGCACATGTATCAAACACTTTTTCCTGGCTCATTTTGCAAGGCCACGCTCTTCTGCAGCTCTTTAGTGCTTGCCAAACTCGAAGGTGATTGCTGCTGCTTCCATCTGACAAGGAGCACAGCCTTCTGACAGCAGCTTTCAGGTTGCATACAATAGAGATTGTCCATTTAGATGTGATGGAAATCCATGTGTGTAAGGTGCAGGTGCAAGCTCCTGACAAATGTGTTCTCCCGGTACAGTTTCTCCCTGCCAGACACATGGAAATGTTTTCCTCTGGCATTTGTACCGAGAGTCGCAGATTGCTTAACTCAGGAGTTCTGAGAATGGAACGGCAAGAGGTGTTCCGCTTGCGTCATAAACAGTGGTCCAGAGCACTTGGCAACAGGCACAACGAAGCGTGTGTGCAGGATAGCCACCATTCACGCCCAGGGCTGGCAATGCACAAGCACTGCCAAAAGGCAAAGGAAGGCGCTTAGCATGCAGCTTGTGCACAAAGCTTTCAGACTGCCGGAGGACCGTAGCTGTGGTAAGCCCGCTTACCACATTGGTATGGTGTATGCTGCTACCTGTTGTTAGGCGACAACAAGGGCACATGTATCAAACGCATTTTCCTGGCTCATTTTGCAAGGCCACGCTCTTCTGCGGCTCTTTAGTGCTTGCCAAACTCGAAGGTGCCTGCTGCTGCTTCCATCTGACAAGGTGCACAGCCTTCTGACACCAGCTTTCAGGTTGCGTACAATAGAGATTGTCCATTTAGATGTGATGCAAATCCATATGTGTGTAAGGTGCAGGTGCAAGCTCCTGACAAATGGGTTCTCCCGGTACAGTTTCTCCCTGCCAGACACATAGAAATGTTTTCCTCTGGCATTCGCACCGAGAGTCGCAGATTGCTTAACTCAGGAGTTCTGATACTGGAACCGCAAGAGGTGTTCCGCTTGCGTCATAAACGGTGCTCCAGAGCGCTTGGCAATGGGCACAACGAAGCGTTTTTGCGGGACAGTGACCATACTTTCCCAGGTCTGGCAATGCACAAGCACTGCCAAAAGGCAAAGGAAGGCGCTTAGCATGCGGCTTGTGCACAAAGCTTTCAGAGTGCCAGAGGACCGTAGCTGTGGTAAGCCCGCTTACCACATTGGTATGGTGTATGCTGCTACCTGTTGTTAGGCGACAACAAGGGCACATGTATCAAATGCATTTTCCTGGCTCATTTTGCAAGGCCACGCTCTTCTGCGGCTCTTTAGTGCTTGCCAAACTCGAAGGTGATTGCTGCTGCTTCCATCTGACAAGGAACACAGCCTTCTGACAGCAGCTTTCAGGTTGCGTACAATAGAGATTGTCCATTTAGATGTGATGCAAATCCATATGTGTGTAAGGTGCAGGTGCAAGCTCTGACAAATGGGTTCTCCCGGTACAGTTTCTCCCTGCCAGACACATGGAAATGTTTTCCTCTGGCATTCGCACCAAGAATCATAAATTCGCACCATTGCTTAACTCAGGAGCTCTGAGAATGGAACCGCAAGAGGTGTTCCGCTTGCGTCATAGACAGTGGTCCAGAGCACTTGGCAACGGGCACAACGAAGCGTGTGTGCGGGATAGCCACCATTCACGCCCAGGGCTGGCAATGCACAAGCACTGCCAAAAGGCAAAGGAAGGCGCTTAGCATGCGGCTTGTGCACAAAGTTTTCAGCCTGCCAGAGGACCGTAGCTGTGGTAAACCCGCTCGCTCATTTGACCTTAGCTGTCACTTGCAAGATCTTAAGCCGCATCTGGTTTATGCTGCTACCTGTTGTTAGGCGACAACAAGGGCACATGTAGCAAATGCTTTTTCCTGGCCCATTTTGCTAGGCCACGCTCTTCTGCGGCTCTTTAGTGCTTGCCAAACTCGAAGGTGCCTGCTGCTGCTTCCATGTGACAAGGAGCACAGCCTTCTGACAGCAGCTTTCAGGTTGCATACAATAGAGATTGTCCATTTAGATGTGATGCAAATCCATGTGTGTAAGGTGCAGGTGCAAGCTCCTGACAAATGTGTTCTCCCGGTACAGTTTCTCCCTGCCAGACACCTAGAAATGTTTTCCTCTGGCATTCGCACCGAGAGTCGCAGATTGCTTAACTCAGGAATTCTGAGACTGGAACCGCAAGAAGTGTTCCGCTTGCGTCATAAACAGTGCTCCAGTGCACTTGGCAATGTGCACAATGAAGCGTTTGTGCAGGACAGTGACCATACTTTCCCAGGTCTGGCAATGCACAAGCACTGCCAAAAGGCAAAGGAAGGCGCTTAGCATGCGGCTTGTGCACAAAGCTTTCAGACTGCCAGAGGACCGTAGCTGTGGTAAGCCCGCTTGCTCAATTGACCTTAGCTGTCGTCTGGAAGAACTTGAGCGCCATCTGGTATATGCTGCTACCTGTTGTTAGGCGACAACAAGGGCACATGTATCAAACGCATTTTCCTGGCTCATTTTGCAAGGCCACGCTCTTCTGCGGCTCTTTAGTGCTTGCCAAACTCGAAGGTGCCTGCTGCTGCTTCCATCTGACAAGGAGCACAGCCTTCTGACACCAGCTTTCAGGTTGTGCACAATAGAGATTGTCCATTTAGATGTGATGCAAATCCATATGTGTGTAAGGTGCAGGTGCAAGCTCTGACAAATGGGTTCTCCCAATACAGTTTCTCCCTGCCAGACACATGGAAATGTTTTCCTCTGGCATTCGCACCAAGAATCACAAATTCGCACCATTGATTAACTCAGGAGCTCTGAGAATGGAACCGCAAGAGGTGTTCCGCTTGCGTCATAAACAGTGGTCCAGAGCACTTGGCAACGGGCACAACGAAGCGTGTGTGCGGGATAGCCACCATTCACGCCCAGGGCTGGCAATGCACAAGCACTGCCAAAAGGCAAAGGAAGGCGCTTAGCATGCGGCTTGTGCACAAAGCTTTCAGACTGCCAGATGACCGTAGCTGTGGTAAGCCCGCTTGCTCAATTGACCTTAGCTGTCACTTGCAAGATCATAAGCCGCATCTGGTTTATGCTGCTACCTGTTGTTAGGCGACAACAAGGGCACATGTATCAAACGCATTTTCCTGGCTCATTTTGCAAGGCCACGCTCTTCTGCGGCTCTTTAGTGCTTGCCAAACTCGAAGGTGCCTGCTGCTGCTTCCATCTGACAAGGTGCACAGCCTTCTGACACCAGCTTTCAGGTTGCGTACAATAGAGATTGTCCATTTAGATGTGATGCAAATCCATATGTGTGTAAGGTGCAGGTGCAAGCTCTTGACAAATGGGTTCTCCCGGTACAGTTTCTCCCTGCCAGACACATGGAAATGTTTTCCTCTGGCATTCGCACCAAGAATCATAAATTCGCACCATTGCTGAACTCAGGAGCTCTGATAATGGAACCTCAAGAGGTGTTCCGCTTGCGTCATAAACAGTGGTCCAGAGCACTTCGCAACGGGCACAACGAAGCGTGTGTGAGAGATAGCCACCATTCACGCCCAGGGCTGGCAATGCACAAGCACTGCCAAAAGGCAAAGGAAGGCGCTTAACATGCGGCTTGTGCACAAAGCTTTCAGACTGCCAGAGGACCGTAGCTGTGGTAAGCCCGCTTGCTCATTTGACCTTAGCTGTCATTTGCAAGATCTTAAGCCGCATCTGGTTTATGCTGCTACCTGTTGTTAGGCGACAACAAGGGCACATGTATCAAACACTTTTTCCTGGCCCATTTTGCTAGGCCACGCTCTTCTGCGGCTCTTTAGTGCTTGCCAAACTCGAAGGTGCCTGCTGCTGCTTCCATCTGACAAGGAGCACTGCCTTCTGACAGCAGCTTTCAGGTTGCATACAATAGAGATTGTCCATTTGGATGTGCTGCAAATCCATATGTGTGTAAGGTGCAGGTGCAAGCTCCTGACAAATGGGTTCTCCCGGTACAGTTTCTCCCTGCCAGACACATGGAAATGTTTTCTTCTGGCATTCGCACCGAGAGTCGCAGATTGCTTAACTCAGGAGTTCTGAGAATGGAACGGCAAGAGGTGTTCCGCTTGCGTCATAAACAGTGGTCGAGAGCACTTCGCAACGGGCACAATGAAGCATGTGTGCGGGATAGCCACCATTCACGCCCAGGGCTGGCAATGCACAAGCACTGCCAAAAGGCAAAGGAAGGCGCTTAGCATGCGGCTTGTGCACAAAGCTTTCAGACTGGCGGAGGACCGTAGCTGTGGTAAGCCCGCTTGCTCAATTGACCTTAGCTGTCGTCTGGAAGAACTTGAGCGCCATCTGGTATATGCTGCTACCTGTTGTTAGGCGACAACAAGGGCACATGTATCAAACACTTTTTCCTGGCTCATTTTGCATGGCCACGCTCTTCTGCAGCTCTTTAGTGCTTGCCAAACTCGAAGGTGCCTGCTGCTGCTTCCATCTGACAAGGAGCACAGCCTTCTGACACCAGCTTTCAGGTTGCATACAATAGAGATTGTCCATTTAGATGTGCTGCAAATCCATATGTGTGTAAGGTGCAGGTGCAAGCTCCTGACAAATGGGTTCTCCCGGTACAGTTTCTCTCTGCCAGACACATGGAAATGTTTTCCTCTGGCATTCGCACCGAGAGTCGCAGATTGCTTAACTCAGGAGTTCTGAGAGTGGAACGGCAAGAGGTGTTCCGCTTGCGTCATAAACAGTGGTCCAGAGCACTTGGCAACGGGCACAACGAAGCGTGTGTGCGGGATAGCCACCATTCACGCCCAGGGCTGGCAATGCACAAGCACTGCCAAAAGGCAAAGGAAGGCGCTTAGCATGCAGCTTGTGCACAAAGCTTTCAGACTGCCGGAGGACCGTAGCTGTGGTAAACCCGCTCGCTCATTTGACCTTAGCTGTCACTTGCAAGATCTTAAGCCGCATCTGGTTTATGCTGCTACCTGTTGTTAGGCGACAACAAGGGCACATGTAGCAAATGCTTCTTCCTGGCCCATTTTGCTAGGCCACGCTCTTCTGCGGCTCTTTAGTGCTTGCCAAACTCGAAGGTGCCTGCTGCTGCTTCCATCTGACAAGGAGCACAGCCTTCTGACAGCAGCTTTCAGGTTGCATACAATAGAGATTGTCCATTTAGATGTGATGGAAATCCATGTGTGTAAGGTGCAGGTGCAAGCTCCTGACAAATGTGTTCTCCCGGTACAGTTTCTCCCTGCCAGACACATAGAAATGTTTTCCTCTGGCATTCGCACCGAGTGTCGCAGATTGCTTAACTCAGGAGTTCTGAGACTGGAACCGCAAGAAGTGTTTTGCTTGCGTCATAAACAGTGGTCCAGTGCACTTGGCAATGTGCACAGTGAAGCGTTTGGGCAGGACAGTGACCATACTCTCCCAGGTCTGGCAATGCACAAGCACTGCCAAAAGGCAAAGGAAGGCGCTTAGCATGCGGCTTGTGCACAAAGCTTTCAGACTGCCAGAGGACCGTAGCTGTGGTAAGCCCGCTTGCTCAATTGACCTTAGCTGTCGTCTGGAAGAACTTGAGCGCCATCTGGTATATGCTGCTACCGGTTGTTAGGCGACAACAAGCGCACATGTATCAAACACTTTTTCCTGGCTCATTTTGCAAGGCCACGCTCTTCTGCAGCTCTTTAGTGCTTGCCAAACTCGAAGGTGCCTGCTGCTGCTTCCATCTGACAAGGACCACAGCCTTCTGACAGCAGCTTTCAGGTTGCATACAATAGAGATTGTCCATTTAGATGTGCTGCAAATCGATATGTGTGTAAGGTGCAGGTGCTAGCTCCTGACAAATGTGTTCTCCCGGTACAGTTTCTCCCTGCCAGACACATGGAAATGTTTTCCTCTGGCATTCGCACCGAGAGTCGCAGATTGCTTAACTCAGGAGTTCTGAGAATGGAACGGCAAGAGGTGTTCCGCTTGCGTCATAAACAGTGGTCCAGAGCACATGGCAACGGGCACAACGAAGCGTGTGTGCGGGATAGCCACCATTCACGCCCAGGGCTGGCAATGCACAAGCACTGCCAAAAGGCAAAGGAAGGCGCTTAACATGCGGCTTGTGCACAAAGCTTTCAGACTGCCACAGGACCGTAGCTGTGGTAAGCCCGCTTGCTCAATTGACGTTAGCTGTCACTTGCAAGATCATAAGCCGCATCTGGTTTATGCTGCTACCTGTTGTTAGGCGACAACAAGGGCACATGTATCAAACGCATTTTCCTGGCTCATTTTGCAAGGCCACGCTCTTCTGCAGCTCTTTAGTGCTTGCCAAACTCGAAGGTGCCTGCTGCTGCTTCCATCTGACAAGGAGCACAGCCTTCTGACAGCAGCTTTCAGGTTGCGTACAATAGAGATTGTCCATTTAGATGTGCTGCAAATCCATATGTGTGTAAGGTGCAGGTGCAAGCTCCTGACAAATGGGTTCTCCCGGTACAGTTTCTCCCTGCCAGACACATGGAAATGTTTTCTTCTGGCATTCGCACCGAGAGTCGCAGATTGCTTAACTCAGGAGTTCTGAGAATGGAACGGCAAGAGGTGTTCCGCTTGCATCATAAACAGTGGTCCAGAGCACTTGGCAACGGGCACAACGAAGCGTGTGTGCGGGATAGCCACCATTCACGCCCAGGGCTGGCAATGCACAAGCACTGCCAAAAGGCAAAGGAAGGCGCTTAGCATGCAGCTTGTGCACAAAGCTTTCAGACTGCCGGAGGACCGTAGCTGTGGTAAGCCCGCTTACCACATTGGTATGGTGTATGCTGCTTCCTGTTGTTAGGCGACAACAAGGGCACATGTATCAAACGCATTTTCCTGGCTCATTTTGCAAGGCCACGCTCTTCTGCGGCTCTTTAGTGCTTGCCAAACTCGAAGGTGCCTGCTGCTGCTTCCATCTGACAAGGAGCACAGCCTTCTGACACCAGCTTTAAGGTTGCGTACAATAGAGCTTCTCCATTTAGATGTGATGCAAATCCATATGTGTGTAAGGTGCAGGTGCAAGCTCCTGACAAATGTGCTCTCCCGGTACAGTTTCTCCCTGCCAGACACATGGAAATGTTTTCCTCTGGCATTCGCACCAAGAATCATAAATTCGCACCATTGCTTAACTCAGGAGCTCTGAGAATGGAACCGCAAGAAGTGTTCCGCTTGCGTCATAAACAGTGGTCCAGAGCACTTGGCAACGGGCACAACGAAGCGTGTGTGCGGGATAGCCACCATTCACGCCCAGGGCTGGCAAGGCACAAGCACTGCCAAAAGGCAAAGGAAGGCGCTTAGCATGCGGCTTGTGCACAAAGCTTTCAGCCTGCCAGAGGACCGTAGCTGTGGTAAGCCCGCTTGCTCAATTGACCTTAGCTGTCGTCTGGAAGAACTTGAGCGCCATCTGGTATATGCTGCTACCTGTTGTTAGGCGACAACAAGGGCACATGTATCAAACACTTTTTCCTGGCTCATTTTGCAAGGCCACGCTCTTCTGCAGCTCTTTAGTGCTTGCCAAACTCGAAGGTGCCTGCTGCTGCTTCCATCTGACAAGGAGCACAGCCTTCTGACAGCAGCTTTCAGGTTGCATACAATAGAGATTGTCCATTTAGATGTGCTGCAAATCGATATGTGTGTAAGGTGCAGGTGCTAGCTCCTGACAAATGTGTTCTCCCGGTACAGTTTCTCCCTGCCAGACACATGGAAATGTTTTCCTCTGGCATTCGCACCGAGAGTCGCAGATTGCTTAACTCAGGAGTTCTGAGAATGGAACCGCAAGAGGTGTTCCGCTTGCGTCATAAACAGTGGTCCAGAGCACATGGCAACGGGCACAACGAAGCGTGTGTGCGGGATAGCCACCATTCACGCCCAGGGCTGGCAATGCACAAGCACTGCCAAAAGGCAAAGGAAGGCGCTTAGCATGCGGCTTGTGCACAAAGCTTTCAGACTGCCAGAGGACCGTAGCTGTGGTAAGCCCGCTTGCTCAATTGACGTTAGCTGTCACTTGCAAGATCATAAGCCGCATCTGGTTTATGCTGCTACCTGTTGTTAGGCGACAACAAGGGCACATGTATCAAACGCATTTTCCTGGCTCATTTTGCAAGGCCACGCTCTTCTGCGGCTCTTTAGTGCTTGCCAAACTCGAAGGTGCCTGCTGCTGCTTCCATCTGACAAGGTGCACAGCCTTCTGACACCAGCTTTCAGGTTGCGTACAATAGAGATTGTCCATTTTGATGTGATGCAAATCCATATGTGTGTAAGGTGCAGGTGCAAGCTCCTGACAAATGGGTTCTCCCGGTACAGTTTCTCCTTGCCAGACACATGGAAATGTTTTCTTCTGGCATTCGCACCGAGAGTCGCAGATTGCTTAACTCAGGAGTTCTGAGAATGGAACGGCAAGAGGTGTTCCGCTTGCATCATAAACAGTGGTCCAGAGCACTTGGCAACGGGCACAACGAAGCGTGTGTGCGGGATAGCCACCATTCACGCCCAGGGCTGGCAATGCACAAGCACTGCCAAAAGGCAAAGGAAGGCGCTTAGCATGCAGCTTGTGCACAAAGCTTTCAGACTGCCGGAGGACCGTAGCTGTGGTAAGCCCGCTTACCACATTGGTATGGTGTATGCTGCTTCCTGTTGTTAGGCGACAACAAGGGCACATGTATCAAACGCATTTTCCTGGCTCATTTTGCAAGGCCACGCTCTTCTGCGGCTCTTTAGTGCTTGCCAAACTCGAAGGTGCCTGCTGCTGCTTCCATCTGACAAGGAGCACAGCCTTCTGACACCAGCTTTAAGGTTGCGTACAATAGAGCTTCTCCATTTAGATGTGATGCAAATCCATATGTGTGTAAGGTGCAGGTGCAAGCTCCTGACAAATGTGCTCTCCCGGTACAGTTTCTCCCTGCCAGACACATGGAAATGTTTTCCTCTGGCATTCGCACCAAGAATCATAAATTCGCACCATTGCTTAACTCAGGAGCTCTGAGAATGGAACCGCAAGAAGTGTTCCGCTTGCGTCATAAACAGTGGTCCAGAGCACTTGGCAACGGGCACAACGAAGCGTGTGTGCGGGATAGCCACCATTCACGCCCAGGGCTGGCAATGCACAAGCACTGCCAAAAGGCAAAGGAAGGCGCTTAGCATGCGGCTTGTGCACAAAGCTTTCAGCCTGCCAGAGGACCGTAGCTGTGGTAAGCCCGCTTGCTCAATTGACCTTAGCTGTCGTCTGGAAGAACTTGAGCGCCATCTGGTATATGCTGCTACCTGTTGTTAGGCGACAACAAGGGCACATGTATCAAACACTTTTTCCTGGCTCATTTTGCAAGGCCACGCTCTTCTGCAGCTCTTTAGTGCTTGCCAAACTCGAAGGTGCCTGCTGCTGCTTCCATCTGACAAGGAGCACAGCCTTCTGACAGCAGCTTTCAGGTTGCATACAATAGAGATTGTCCATTTAGATGTGCTGCAAATCGATATGTGTGTAAGGTGCAGGTGCTAGCTCCTGACAAATGTGTTCTCCCGGTACAGTTTCTCCCTGCCAGACACATGGAAATGTTTTCCTCTGGCATTCGCACCGAGAGTCGCAGATTGCTTAACTCAGGAGTTCTGAGAATGGAACCGCAAGAGGTGTTCCGCTTGCGTCATAAACAGTGGTCCAGAGCACATGGCAACGGGCACAACGAAGCGTGTGTGCGGGATAGCCACCATTCACGCCCAGGGCTGGCAATGCACAAGCACTGCCAAAAGGCAAAGGAAGGCGCTTAGCATGCGACTTGTGCACAAAGCTTTCAGACTGCCAGAGGACCGTAGCTGTGGTAAGCCCGCTTGCTCAATTGACGTTAGCTGTCACTTGCAAGATCATAAGCCGCATCTGGTTTATGCTGCTACCTGTTGTTAGGCGACAACAAGGGCACATGTATCAAACGCATTTTCCTGGCTCATTTTGCAAGGCCACGCTCTTCTGCGGCTCTTTAGTGCTTGCCAAACTCGAAGGTGCCTGCTGCTGCTTCCATCTGACAAGGTGCACAGCCTTCTGACACCAGCTTTCAGGTTGCGTACAATAGAGATTGTCCATTTTGATGTGATGCAAATCCATATGTGTGTAAGGTGCAGGTGCAAGCTCCTGACAAATGGGTTCTCCCGGTACAGTTTCTCCTTGCCAGACACATGGAAATGTTTTCTTCTGGCATTAGCACCGAGAGTCGCAGATTGCTTAACTCAGGAGTTCTGAGAATGGAACGGCAAGAGGTGTTCCGCTTGCATCATAAACAGTGGTCCAGAGCACTTGGCAACGGGCACAACGAAGCGTGTGTGCGGGATAGCCACCATTCACGCCCAGGGCTGGCAATGCACAAGCACTGCCAAAAGGCAAAGGAAGGCGCTTAGCATGCAGCTTGTGCACAAAGCTTTCAGACTGCCGGAGGACCGTAGCTGTGGTAAGCCCGCTTACCACATTGGTATGGTGTATGCTGCTTCCTGTTGTTAGGCGACAACAAGGGCACATGTATCAAACGCATTTTCCTGGCTCATTTTGCAAGGCCACGCTCTTCTGCGGCTCTTTAGTGCTTGCCAAACTCGAAGGTGCCTGCTGCTGCTTCCATCTGACAAGGAGCACAGCCTTCTGACACCAGCTTTAAGGTTGCGTACAATAGAGCTTCTCCATTTTGATGTGATGCAAATCCATATGTGTGTAAGGTGCAGGTGCAAGCTCCTGACAAATGTGCTCTCCCGGTACAGTTTCTCCCTGCCAGACACATGGAAATGTTTTCCTCTGGCATTCGCACCAAGAATCATAAATTCGCACCATTGCTTAACTCAGGAGCTCTGAGAATGGAACCGCAAGAAGTGTTCCGCTTGCGTCATAAACAGTGGTCCAGAGCACTTGGCAACGGGCACAACGAAGCGTGTGTGCGGGATAGCCACCATTCACGCCCAGGGCTGGCAATGCACAAGCACTGCCAAAAGGCAAAGGAAGGCGCTTAGCATGCGGCTTGTGCTCAAAGCTTTCAGCCTGCCAGAGGACCGTAGCTGTGGTAAGCCCGCTTGCTCAATTGACCTTAGCTGTCGTCTGGAAGAACTTGAGCGCCATCTGGTATATGCTGCTACCTGTTGTTAGGCGACAAAAAGGGCACATGTATCAAACACTTTTTCCTGGCTCATTTTGCAAGGCCACGCTCTTCTGCAGCTCTTTAGTGCTTGCCAAACTCGAAGGTGCCTGCTGCTGCTTCCATCTGACAAGGAGCACAGCCTTCTGACACCAGCTTTCAGGTTGCATACAATAGAGATTGTCCATTTAGATGTGCTGCAAATCCATATGTGTGTAAGGTGCAGGTGCAAGCTCCTGACAAATGGGTTCTCCCGGTACAGTTTCTCCCTGCCAGACACATGGAAATGTTTTCTTCTGGCATTCGCACCGAGAGTCGCAGATTGCTTAACTCAGGAGTTCTGAGAATGGAACGGCAAGAGGTGTTCCGCTTGCGTCATAAACAGTGGTCCAGAGCACTTGGCAACGGGCACAACGAAGCGTGTGTGCGGGATAGCCACCATTCACGCCCAAGGCTGGCAATGCACAAGCACTGCCAAAAGGCAAAGGAAGGCGCTTAGCATGCGGCTTGTGCACAAAGCTTTCAGACTGCCGGAGGACCGTAGCTGTGGTAAGCCCGCTTACCACATTGGTATGGTGTATGCTGCTACCTGTTGTTAGGCGACAACAAGGGCACATGTATCAAACGCATTTTCCTGGCTCATTTTGCAAGGCCACGCTCTTCTGCGGCTCTTTAGTGCTTGCCAAACTCGAAGGTGCCTGCTGCTGCTTCCATCTGACAAGGAGCACAGCCTTCTGACAGCAGCTTTCAGGTTGCATACAATAGAGATTGTCCATTTAGATGTGATGCAAATCCATACGTGTGTAAGGTGCAGGTGCAAGCTCCTGACAAATGTGTTCTCCCGGTACAGTTTCTCCTTGCCAGACACATGGAAATGTTTTCCTCTGGCATTCGCACCGAGAGTCGCAGATTGCTTAGCTCAGGAGTTCTGAGAATGGAACGGCAAGAGGTGTTCCGCTTGCGTCATAAACAGTGCTCCAGAGCGCTTGGTAACGGGCACAACGAGGCGTGTGTGCGGGACAGTGACCATACTTTCCCAGGTCTGGCAAGGCACAAGCACTGCTAAAAGGCAAAGGAAGGCGCTTAGCATGCGGCTTGTGCACAAAGCTTTCAGACTGCCAGAGGACCGTAGCTGTGGTAAGCCCGCTTGCTCAATTGACATTAGCTGTCACTTGCAAGATCTTAAGCCGCATCTGATTTATGCTGCTACCTGTTGTTAGGCGACAACAAGGGCACATGTGTCGTTCTAATTGGGAACGGCAGGAAGAACGACACGGACTCTCAGGGGAGTCAGAACAGGAGAGAATCTCTAGTTTATTGCTACAGCCATGTTATATAGACTAGTTCGTAGAAAGTACAGAATGGAAACTCTTATTGGTTAGTAAACTGCTACATTACCATCATTGGTCAGTGGGGTTCACCACCCCCCTGACCTTCTCCTGCAAGGAAAACAAGAAGACAGACAAACAGCACCTGGAGGCTGTTTTGTGTCTTTGAGGATTGTTTTGAATCCTCCCATGAATTTCCCAGGCTAGCTTCTCAGGCAGGGCTGGCAGGCCATGGGGCCTGCAGCTTGCTCTAAAGCTAGCCTCCACAATTCACCCTTTTGGTTTAGGAAAAAATAAATAAAAAATGTACAGTGTTTGTAACATCCTGCTGGGCCCTGCAGGAGGGAGAACAAACACGGCACAAGTGTTTTTTTTTTACTAGATATTGGAATGGATACTAATTTGGAATTTTGGTTTCTGATTTTGATGTTTAAAGATTGTTTTCCTTGCAAGGATTTGACGGTTGAGTCAAATATCCTTAATTCAGTGAACTAATACAAAACATTGTTAGTTTGCTCAAGCTGACAGCTTAACTTGTCAATATAGTAGTTTAAAAGAACACTAAAGTGGTACAAAGTGAGCAAATTTGGGTCTCGCAGGGATTGCAGGACTTTGGTGCGGTTCACCCCCTGCAAGGCGGGGTGGAACGCGTGTTGGCCGGTGCACTGCTCGAGCCCCGGCATCGTCTCGCGGGGCAGCTCGGGTTCGCAGGAGAAGAACCTGGCAGCACAAGGCTGGCAGAACTCGGCCCGGCGCCTGTAGCACGGTCCGCGCGCGCGCGGGCCGCGCTGACGGATGCGAGGGGGAGCGAAGTTCGCTCCCCGTCCTCCCCGCCGCTTCCCCGCTGGAGCGCGGGGGAGCGCGGGGCAGCGGGGGTGTTGTGCAGGTCCCGCGGCTCCGCGCCGCCCCTCGCGGCTCGCTCCGCGCGGGGCGCACACGCGCGGGGGGAGCAGGGGCGTCCGCGCGGGCTCCGCGGTCTCGCGCCACTCCCCGCGGCACAGAAGAAAGGAGCTCACAGGGCGCGCGCGCGCGAGCGAAAGGGGGGCCTGGGCTCCCCCCCCCTCCCCCGCCGCTTCTTGGCTGGCACCTTGGATGGGTGCAGGGGGGGGAATGCTCGCCACGGCCCCGGCCCCGGCTCTAGATCCGGGCTTGGGCTCGGCTTTTACGGGGTTTTCGCGGCCGGCCGGAGCTAGGGGGCCCGGCTGGCCGCCCGGCCCGCGGCCGGTGGCGGCGGGCGGCGTCCTGAGTTAGCTTTTTCTTCCTTCTTTTCCACCTTTTTTCTCGCTTTTTCCTCGCTGCTGCTGCTGCCGCTGTGGGGATTTTACCGGTGGCTGCGGCTCTTCTGTGTGCTCGGGCGTCTGCCCGGGCTCCGCAGCGGCGGCGGCGGCGCCCCCCCGCCCCCTGGGCGCGGAGGGGGCTGAAGAGAGGGTTTTTCGCGGCCGCACTGGCAGCTACTCGGGGCACCGGCGGAGGCTCCACGGCGGCCGCTGGCAGCAGTGCTTGCAGCGCTGGTCCTGGAGGGGCCGGTGGAGGCTCCGCGGAGGGCGCAGGCAAAGGCGGCTCTCGCTGCGCTGGCGATGGCGGCGCCTGCGGGTGCGGTAAAGGCAGAGCCGAGCGATTTTCGCTCTTCTGTTGTTTTTCTGCTGGTAAAACCTGCGCGCCGAGCTCTGCGGATGGCGGGCGCTCAAATTTTTCTGGAGAGGGAGATCTCTGGCTCACGAACTGCTCCTGCCCGCTGCTAAAGTTCTCTAAGGGTCCGGGCAGAGCTGAAGGACTGCTACACAGCTCGGTTTCACTGCTTTTAGGCTGGCACTGTTTCAGTGCCTTAAAAATCACTCCCCAAGTTGCTGCTAAGTTGCACGCACTGGTATCTCCCATAGCCAGCTTAATCCACAGGTGGTCCCCCACTGACCACCAAATCTCAAGGTTAAACACATCATTCACAGTCATAGCAAACTCCTGCGCTTTCACTCAGTGGAACAAAGCGCGTATATCTTCTTCAGGAATACAGAGTCCCATGCTCAGCAAGGCATCTTGCCATGCAAGGCTGACAAGTTGCTCATCAGCTAAATCACAGTTCTCCATTATGAAAATTTTTTATCTTGGTGGCTCCGCGAATGCAATTATGCAAACGCTATCGGCTTGGACCCGGGATTTCAAGCTCTGCTTCACCAAGATAGGCCGTTCCAAGCCCGCTCTCTGGCAGGCTCCACTATCCCGTTGGTTAAAATACCAGTTCCCTCTAGGAGAACCCAGGAGAATTCCACTTACCCCTCTAGGGGGAAGGGCTGGCTTTGTCCTCGCTCGCTGCTTACCCTCAGGGAATTAGCAGATGTCTTCACGTAGGTTGCTTTCTGACCTCGGGGGCCGGCTGCACATCACGTCGGGTTACCAGACCTCGGAGGGTCGGTTCATCATCACGCGGGGTCACCAGATGTCGTTCTAATTGGGAACGGCAGGAAGAACGACACGGACTCTCAGGGGAGTCAGAACAGGAGAGAATCTCTAGTTTATTGCTACAGCCATGTTATATAGACTAGTTCGTAGAAAGTACAGAATGGAAACTCTTATTGGTTAGTAAACTGCTACATTACCATCATTGGTCAGTGGGGTTCACCACCCCCCTGACCTTCTCCTGCAAGGAAAACAAGAAGACAGACAAACAGCACCTGGAGGCTGTTTTGTGTCTTTGAGGATTGTTTTGAATCCTCCCATGAATTTCCCAGGCTAGCTTCTCAGGCAGGGCTGGCAGGCCATGGGGCCTGCAGCTTGCTCTAAAGCTAGCCTCCACACACATGTATCCAGCACTTTTTCCTGGCTCATTTTACAAGGCCACGCTCTTCTGCAGCTCTTTAGTGCTTGCCAAACTCGAAGGTGCCTGCTGCTGCTTCCATCTGACAAGGAGCACAGCCTTCTGACAGCAGCTTTCAGGTTGCATACAATAGAGATTGTCCATTTAGATGTGATGGAAATCCATATGTGTGTAAGGTGCAGGTGCAAGCTCCTGACAAATGTGTTCTCCCGGTACAGTTTCTCCCTGCCAGACACATGGAAATGTTTTCCTCTGGCATTCGCACCGAGAGTCGCAGATTGCTTAACTCAGGAGTTCTGAGACTGGAACCGCAAGAAGTGTTCCGCTTGCGTCATAAACGGTGCTCCAGAGCGCTTGGCAATGGGTACAACGAAGCGTTTGTGCGGGACAGTGACCATACTTTCGCAGGTCTGGCAATGCACAAGCACTGCCAAAAGGCAAAGGAAGGCGCTTAGCATGCGGCTTGTGCTCAAAGCTTTCAGACTGCCAGAGGACCGTAGCTGTGGTAAGCCCGCTTACCACATTGGTATGGTGTATGCTGCTACCTGTTGTTAGGCGACAACAAGGGCACATGTATCAAACGCATTTTCCTGGCTCATTTTGCAAGGCCACGCTCTTCTGCGGCTCTTTAGTGCTTGCCAAACTCGAAGGTGCCTGCTGCTGCTTCCATCTGACAAGGAGCACAGCCTTCTGACACCAGATTTCAGGTTGCGTACAATAGAGATTTTCCATTTAGATGTGATGCAAATCCATATGTGTGTAAGGTGCAGGTGCAAGCTCCTGACAAATGGGTTCTCCCGGTACAGTTTCTCCCTGCCAGACACATGGAAATGTTTTCCTCTGGCATTCGCACCAAGAATCATAAATTCGCACCATTGCTTAACTCAGGAGCTCTGAGAATGGAACCGCAAGAGGTGTTCCGCTTGCGTCATAAACAGTGGTCCAGAGCACTTGGCAACGGGCACAACGAAGCGTGTGTGCGGGATAGCCACCATTCACGCCCAGGGCTGGCAATGCACAAGCACTGCCAAAAGGCAAAGGAAGGCGCTTAGCATGCGGCTTGTGCACAAAGCTTTCAGACTGCCAGATGACCGTAGCTGTGGTAAGCCCACTTGCTCAATTGACCTTAGCTGTCACTTGCAAGATCATAAGCCGCATCTGGTTTATGCTGCTACCTGTTGTTAGGCGACAACAAGGGCACATGTATCAAACGCATTTTCCTGGCTCATTTTGCAAGGCCACGCTCTTCTGCGGCTCTTTAGTGCTTGCCAAACTCGAAGGTGCCTGCTGCTGCTTCCATCTGACAAGGTGCACAGCCTTCTGACACCAACTTTCAGGTTGCGTACAATAGAGATTGTCCATTTAGATGTGATGCAAATCCATATGTGTGTAAGGTGCAGGTGCAAGCTCCTGACAAATGGGTTCTCCCGGTACAGTTTCTCCCTGCCAGACACATAGAAATGTTTTCCTCTGGCATTCGCACCGAGAGTCGCAGATTGCTTAACTCAGGAGTTCTGAGACTGGAACCGCAAGAGGTGTTCCGCTTGCGTCATAAACAGTGCTCCAGAGCACTTGGCAATGTGCACAACGAAGCGTTTGTGCGGGACAGTGACCATACTTTCCCAGGTCTGGCAATGCACAAGCACTGCCAAAAGGCAAAGGAAGGCGCTTAGCATGCGGCTTGTGCACAAAGCTTTCAGCCTGCCAGAGGACCGTAGCTGTGGTAAGCCCGCTTGCTCAATTGACCTTAGCTGTGTTCTGGAGGAACTTGAGCGCCATCTGGTATATGCTGCTACCTGTTGTTAGGCGACAACAAGGGCACATGTATCAAACACTTTTTCCTGGCTCATTTTGCAAGGCCACGCTCTTCTGCGGCTCTTTAGTGCTTGCCAAACTCGAAGGTGCCTGCTGCTGCTTCCATCTGACAAGGAGCACAGCCTTCTGACAGCAGCTTTCAGGTTGCATACAATAGAGATTGTCCATTTAGATGTGCTGCAAATCCATATGTGTGTAAGGTGCAGGTGCAAGCTCCAGACAAATGTGTTCTCCCGGTACAGTTTCTCCCTGCCAGACACATGGAAATGTTTTCCTCTGGCATTCGCACCGAGAGTCGCAGATTGCTTAACTCAGGAGTTCTGAGAATGGAACGGCAAGAGGTGTTCCGCTTGCGTCATAAACAGTGGTCCAGAGCACTTGGCTACGGGCACAACGAAGCGTGTGTGCGGGATAGCCACCATTCACGCCCAGGGCTGGCAATGCACAAGCACTGCCAAAAGGCAAAGGAAGGCGCTTAGCATGCAGCTTGTGCACAAAGCTTTCAGACTGGCGGAGGACCGTAGCTGTGGTAAGCCCGCTTACCACATTGGTATGGTGTATGCTGCTACCTGTTGTTCGGCGACAACAAGGGCACATGTATCAAACGCATTTTCCTGGCTCATTTTGCAAGGCCACGCTCTTCTGCGGCTCTTTAGTGCTTGCCAAACTCGAAGGTGCCTGCTGCTGCTTCCATCTGACAAGGTGCACAGCCTTCTGACACCAGCTTTCAGGTTGCGTACAATAGAGCTTGTCCATTTAGATGTGATGCAAATCCATATGTGTGTAAGGTGCAGGTGCAAGCTCCTGACAAATGTGTTCTCCCGGTACAGTTTCTCCCTGCCAGACACATGGAAATGTTTTCCTCTGGCATTCGCACCAAGAATCATAAATTCGCACCATTGCTTAACTCAGGAGCTCTGAGAATGGAACCGCAAGAGGTGTTCCGCTTGCGTCATAAACAGTGGTCCAGAGCACTTGGCAACGGGCACAACGAAGCGTGTGTGCGGGATACCCACCATTCATGCCCAGGGTTGGCAATGCACAAGCACTGCCAAAAGGCAAAAGAAGGCGCTTAGCATGCGGCTTGTGCACAAAGCTTTCAGACTGCAAGAGGACCGTATCTGTGGTAAACCCGCTCGCTCATTTGACCTTAGCTGTCACTTGCAAGATCATAAGCCGCATCTGGTTTATGCTGCTACCTGTTGTTAGGCGACAACAAGGGCACATGTATCAAACGCATTTTCCTGGCTCATTTTGCAAGGCCACTCTCTTCTGCGGCTCTTTAGTGCTTGCCAAACTCGAAGGTGCCTGCTGCTGCTTCCATCTGACAAGGAGCACAGCCTTCTGACAGCAGCTTTCAGGTTGCGTACAATAGAGCTTTTCCATTTAGATGTGATGCAAATCCATATGTGTGTAAGGTGCAGGTGCAAGCTCCTGACAAATGTGCTCTCCCGGTACAGTTTCTCCCTGCCAGACACATGGAAATGTTTTCCTCTGGCATTCGCACCAAGAATCATAAATTCGCACCATTGCTTAACTCAGGAGCTCTGAGAATGGAATGGCAAGAAGTGTTCCGCTTGCGTCATAAACAGTGCTCCAGAGCACTTGGCAACGGGCACAACGAAACATGTGTGCGGGATAGCCACCATTCACGCCCAGGGCTGGCAATGCACAAGCACTGCCAAAAGGCAAAGGAAGGCGCTTAACATGCGGCTTGTGCACAAAGCTTTCAGCCTGCCAGAGGACCGTAGCTGTGGTAAGCCCGCTTGCTGAATTGACCTTAGCTGTCGTCTGGAACTTGAGCGCCATCTGGTATATGCTGCAACCTGTTGTTAGGCGACAACAAGGGCACATGTATCAAACACTTTTTCCTGGCTCATTTTGCTAGGCCATGCTCTTCTGCGGCTCTTTAGTGCTTGCCAAACTCGAAGGTGCCTGCTGCTGCTTCCATCTGACAAGGAGCACAGCCTTCTGACACCAGCTTTAAGGTTGCATACAATAGAGATTGTCCATTTAGATGTGATGCAAATCCATATGTGTGTAAGGTGCTGGTGCAAGCTCCTGACAAATGTGTTCTCCCGGTACAGTTTCTCCCTGCCAGACACATGGAAATGTTTTCCTCTGGCATTCGCACCGAGAGTCGCAGATTGCTTAACTCAGGAGTTCTGAGAATGGAACGGCAAGAGGTGTTCCGCTTGCGTCATAAACAGTGGTCCAGAGCACTTGGCAACGGGCACAACGAAACGTGTGTGCGGGATAGCCACCATTCACGCCCAGGGCTGGCAATGCACAAGCACTGCCAAAAGGCAAAGTGTTGTAGTTAGGGCCTGGCGATGCGGAAGAATTCGGGATGTTACGGAAAGTTATCCGACCCCTCTCTGTTTGGATAGCAAAACCTGCAATTAGCCAATAGTACCCAGGTGTGACGTATGCAGATGGGAGTAACACAGTGACCCCAGACTATAAAATGTTAGGTTTCCCTGCAATAAATCGCCATATTCGCCATCCATCACATTGATGCAGTGGGATATGGACCGCGCGGCTGAGGATAGCCGCCCGTGCTGGTTCCAGCCAGGGTATCAGCCTTGCTTGAACCCCCACATATGGTGCCGAAACCCGGGAAGAAGAAAAGTGGGACAAGAAGAAAGCAAGGATACCCTGAGTCAAGGAACAGCGGTCAAGATAGTGAGTCTATTCTTGACGGGAGAGCCTGGGCCCAGAAGGATGATGAAATCATCGAAAAAGGTTAGATTGTAAGTTGTAAATTAATTAAGTTGTAAACCTAATTCGCTTGTTATTACAAGGTGTTGGGTTGTTGAAGTCGTAAATGAGTTTGTAAGGTTTATCCACCCTAAGGTGTGGGACAGATGTACTAAAATGCTTGCCAAAGAGATCTGGGGAACAACAAGGAACTGTATGCTGGCTACCCTGAAATTCAGGGTCAGAGCTTTTACAGCCCCCAGACGGGAGAAGCTCAACTGAGCTGGGAGGGGGGCCGGGAGTCCCCTCAGTCCCTAAATTTTTATCTGCTCTCAGAGAAACAGCGAAGAGCAGAAGATTTTTGGAAAAAGTTAACAGAAATAGCCAGAGGTGTGGCAGAAAAAATAAGAAGAAAGCATTCCCCCAAAGACATAAAGATGGCACAGAGAAAGAAGTTATAGCGCGGGAAAAATATGTCTCTAACAAAGAAAGAGGAACGTGGTCGGGGGGATGGGAAAGAAAAAGAATGTGAAGAAGAAAGATAAGGAATGTGAAAGAGATAAGACGCGGGAGGCACAGGGATTGGAATGCAGGAGAGGAGAGAGGGGGGAGCAGAAGGTGGAAGGAAAGGTGGGATGGAGGCGGAGTGGAACCAGGGGGGAGGGAACAGCCTGCCCACGGGGGTGGTAGTGGGGCCGGAGCCCAAGAAAAGGCACGGCAAACAGGAAGTAACCGACCAGTTGAGTTCTAACTGTAACGGAGACACGAGCGGTTCAGCACCACCCCCCCCCCCCCCACCTCCCCCACCTCCCTCTCTGAGAAGCGGCGGGACAATACCGAGTTTGTTACAAAGTCATAATTTGCTGAGTTTTTAAAAGGTGTTTATGTACCCTTTTGGAGTTAATTTTGTGTTTTAAGTAATTATGAGTTTATGCAGTTGGAGTTTTCTGAGTTTTTCTCAGATTTAAAAAGTAGCCCGGCACGGCCCAGTTCAGGAAAACACACGGCAGAACGCTGTCGCCATGGCAACCACCGGTAAAACAAGTAACAGCTACTTCAAAGAAACCGTGGAAAGTAAAGCAATAAAACAACAAAAAACAACAGAAAGCTGGACATTTTTGAGAAGGATAAGAAAAAGAGAGAGTTTTAATTAGACAATTTAAAAATTAGAAGCTTTATAAATTGTATTGTTTATAAATTAGCAAATTGTTGTAATTAAAATTGAGATTTAAAAATAAGTTTTTATTGAAGTGCCTTTAAAAATAGATTAAAAAGTTTAAATGTTGTATTTTTGCATCCCAAGAAACTTAAAAGATTCTTGTTTTGTTTCAGTAATTTTAAAGTTATGTTAATCATATATTACCCATTTGCTGAGTTAAGGAAATTTTAATGTGAATATTTTTGTTATATAAAACACATATAACTGCATATATATTAATTTGAATTTTGAATTTTGGATTTTAGTTTAAAAATTGGACTTGATATTTTTGAGAAGTGCTGCAAAAGCTAAATGACAACTTGCCCAATCCTGTGTTGTGGCTTTTTTTTTAGAGAGGCTGCACTTTGGAATCTTAGCTAATTTGAGCATATATTAGGCAAATTCTTGTTGTGGTAATATTTGCAGTTATTGTGGATTATTTTCAAAGATAGATAACATAGAATTGTAATGTATTTGTTATATTTTTATAATTTTTATGGTGAATCCATGTTACCGTTAGCTTGAATGTTTTTAAGTTAAGCTGTATAACTTGGATATTCTCTTAAAGTTAAGTTTTGTTATTTCCTTTTGTTATAAATAATTATTGTTAAGTTTAAATTTTGTTTAATTTGAATTGTTTTATGTTTCACTGAAAACACTTGTTTAAATTGCAAAGCATAGTTATTTTCCTAGAAATATGAAGACAGCTACAACTAAAGCAACTGTGATAAACCACTGATGAACACCTGCTTGTGGACAGAAATGAATGCAGACTGTGACACCCTAGACTTCATTGGGAGTTCTATTCAGTTGTTGCAATTTTTGCAGTTTTGTTTGCTACAACTTTTTATTTTTCAATGTTTTCAGAATTTTAAGGTGTACCATTGCTGAAGATCAGTTGCCATTGAAGAAGCTTCAAATTAAACCAACTGCTGAATGATTTAATTAGTCTGGTACCTAAGGTTTTTAATTATTTACTTTGTACAAATGCATTTTAACAGTTTGCTGTACTGTAAGCATCTCATAGCTGTTGCTATTGAAAACCTTGTTTTAGAAATGAGTTAAGAGGCATCTTTCCAGTTTAAAGCCAGGCCCTGGCCAAGCCTTGACTTTACCTGGATAGAATGTTTGCTAGCAGATCCAGATGTTTTCTATCCTAAATCAGTATTTGAGTTGCTTTTTAACTCAACAATTTGACCCTATTAATATGACAGCTGGATCAATTTTAAAGTGAGCTTGGAGAATCATTTCCGGAGATGATGATCCAATCCTTCACTGATGATTTTTAGTTTTGTTTGTTTGTTAACTATGAGATGCTAGTGCAGTGTTTTAATAATTAACAGTACCTTCATATTAATTAATTTTTAACTGTTATAGGTTCTTACTAATTGTATATAAGGTTTTGTGTTAATGTTGAACAAAAATACATCTCATTTTTATTTTTTAGAAAACGGGGGAAATTGATACCCTAGAAGCAATTTGATTAGTGTATTTCATTAACTTCAAGGAGAGAAGTGCCTGTGTTTTGTTGACAGATTCAGAAAGGTCACCTGTTCATCTGACCAGACTGTGTGCCTCTGAACACATGAGATGCAGTGAACAGAGAGGTCATCACACAGCCTTGGTACTCCAGACATGGATCAGAAGTGGACCTGTCAGGACACAGTTGTGTCTGAACACTATACATACACAGTTGCCAACAGAAATTTTATGTTGTTATTATGATGTGGTGTTTCTATTAATTTTTCAGTTATCCTTTGTTTTAAGATTTAGAAGGGTTTGAAGAACAACTTGAACATCAAAGCCCTCAGTCACCGATCAGTTGCCAGCTGACATCATGGAAGCAGTGAACGTTCCAGGACTGAATCGTGTTAGAGAAATTCTGTAGAAGATTTGGGAGGTGTAGAGACTCCATCTAACTATATACAAAGCAAATTGTAATTGTGTGTTTATCCTTTTAGCAAATTGTTTTCACGCTTAGATTACATATATATCAGAACACGTATGTTAAAAGTAATTAGATAATAGTTTAAGATAAAGTGTTTAGCCTGTGTAGTAATTGTTATGTTAGTATAAAATATAAGTATTTTCCTTTAAGAGGTAGTGTAAGTATCTTTGAAGGTTCATTTAACGTTAAAGTTTTAGCTGTAAGTTTGTAAGTATGGTGTCATTTACATGGTAAGCTGCTTATAGTAATTGCGCTGTTTATAGTTATAACACCTGAAGCATTGAGCCCCAATTTTGTGGTACAAGCTGAAAACCCACGATCTGATAGTTTAGCCCTTGCATTTATACCCAAAGCTTTAACTCCTCTGTTGACTTTTGTGTATTAGCTGTTATCATCCCCAGAGTCCTATACCACCTGGAAGAAGAGTTGAGCCTGCAAGTGGAGAGACTCACCCGACTTCAAAAAAGAGAAGTGGTGACAGGTGTAACCATAGCGATGCTGCTTAACCTGAAAGCAACTGGTGCTGCCACAGGTGTCTCTGTAATCGTGACCCAACAACAGAGACTGCTTTAGCTACAGATAACTGTAGATGAAGATCTACAGAGAATTGAGAAATCCATATCTTTTCTAGAAAAATCAGTCTCCTCACTCTCTGAAGTTGTTTTACAGAACAGGCGAGGTCTCGACCTTCTGTTCATGCAGCAAAGAGGCCTCTGCATCGCCCTGAAAGAAGAATGCTGCTTCTACGCCGACCACACCGGAGCAGTGAGAGACACCATGGCAGAGCTACGAGATAGGCTGTCTCAACGGAAAGCAGAGAGAGAAGCTCAGCAAAACTGGTTCCAATCCTGGTTCGATCAGTCTTCGTGGCTAACCACCCTGGTGTCTACCCTGATTAGACCAGTTGTGATGATTTTACTTGTGTTAATCTTTGAACTCAATTTTATATTATCCATTTTTAAAACTTTATAATATAAATAAGTTAGACAAAGTGTTTAGAAATATGTATAAAAAATAACATTAGAATTTTTTAAGACTAATATACCTTATATTTTAGCAAATTAATTATTCATAGGGAGAGGGGATATGTTGTAGTTAGGGCCTGGCGATGCGGAAGAATTCGGGATGTTACGGAAAGTTATCCGACCCCTCTCTGTTAGGATAGCAAAACCTGCAATTAGCCAATAGTACCCAGGTGTGACGTATGCAGATGGGAGTAACACAGTGACCCCAGACTATAAAATGTTAGGTTTCCCTGCAATAAATCGCCATATTCGCCATCCATCACATTGATGCAGTGGGATATGGACCGCGCGGCTGAGGATAGCCGCCCGTGCTGGTTCCAGCCAGGGTATCAGCCTTGCTTGAACCCCCACAGCAAAGGAAGGCGCTTAACATGCGGCTTGTGCACAAAGCTTTCAGACTGCCAGAGGACCGTAGCTGTGGTAAGCCCGCTTGCTCATTTGACCTTAGCTGTCACTTGCAAGATCTTAAGCCGCATCTGATTTATGCTGCTACCTGTTGTTAGGCGACAACAAGGGCACATGTAGCAAATGCTTTTTCCTGGCCCATTTTGCTAGGCCACGCTCTTCTGCGGCTCTTTAGTGCTTGCCAAACTCGAAGGTGCCTGCTGCTGCTTCCATCTGACAAGGAGCACAGCCTTCTGACAGCAGCTTTCAGGTTGCATACATAGAGATTGTCCATTTAGATGTGATGGAAATCCATGTGTGTAAGGTGCAGGTGCAAGCTCCTGACAAATGTGTTCTCCCGGTACAGTTTCTCCCTGCCAGACACATAGAAATGTTTTCCTCTGGCATTCGCACCGAGAGTCGCAGATTGCTTAACTCAGGAGTTCTGAGAATGGAACGGCAAGAGGTGTTCCGCTTGCGTCATAAACAGTGGTCCAGAGCACTTGGCAACGGGCACAACGAGGCGTGTGTGCGGGATAGCCACCATTCACGCCCAGGGCTGGCAATGCACAAGCACTGCTAAACGGCAAAGGAAGGCGCTTAGCATGCGGCTTGTGCACAAAGCTTTCAGACTGCTAGAGGACCGTAGCTGTGGTAAGCCCGCTTGCTCAATTGACATTAGCTGTCACTTGCAAGATCTTAAGCCGCATCTGGTTTATGCTGCTACCTGTTGTTAGGCGACAACAAGGGCACATGTAGCAAACGCATTTTCCTGGCTCATTTTGCAAGGCCACGCTCTTCTGCGGCTCTTTAGTGCTTGCCAAACTCGAAGGTGCCTGCTGCTGCTTCCATCTGACAAGGAGCACAGCCTTCTCACAGCAGCTTTCAGGTTGCATACAATAGAGATTGTCCATTTAGATGTGATGCAAATCCATATATGTGTAAGGTGCAGGTGCAAGCTCCTGACAAATGTGTTCTCCCGTGTTGTGGTTTTAATCTAGTAACAAAAAAACTACTTATTTCTTGCTAGAGATATGGATTAAAATAAGAGCAAAACAGGCTTAAAACTTAAAAGGAATAAAGACAGTTTATTAACAAACTACTAGAATAAGAATACCAAAATAAACTTTCAGAGAACTCTTTTACTTTTCACTATTTGATCATTTCTTTGTACACATAACAACATAGAGACAAAACATTTAGAATCTTGGTGGTCAAAAACAGTCTCAATTTTAGAGTCTTTTCATCAGTCCCTCTAGAGAAACAGAAGTCTCTTTCTGCTAATCTATGGAGTTTCTAGAGTCTACTCCTCCCATTGTACACTCTTCCGAGGTGTGCAAGGGTCATTTTAAGTCCTGGGATGCCATTTTTAAGGATAAGTAATTCAAAGGTAGAAATCTTCATTTCTCTCTGTGAGCTCTCCTGGAAAACAGCCATCTCTTTGGCTCCTTTAAGGCTTTAAAATCTTCACTTCACTCACAAGTTCCAGCAACTCACAGCATCATAACCACTCTTCTTTTTTTAAAGTCCACCCTTTGAATACTCTATTCCTCCCATACTCTAGTCATGAATTAAAGGAGTCTTTAAACTACTGTCCATCTCCATAGCTGCAACAGAAAGACTTTTCAGCAACAAGCATCTCCTTTTTTTCTCTCTTTCTTATTTAAACTTAACTCTTTTCTTCACTGTTTTTGGTGGTTTTATGATGTCTTACATGTTAATTGTCTCTCTCTGTCTTTTCTAAGAAAAAGGAGTAATCTGTTTGTTTATTCAGGTAGTAAAGAATTAAAAGTTTAAGAAAGCTGCAAAAGTTCATAGTATCAGGTTTCAGTCTAACAGCAGACCTTGAAAACCAAACAAAGTGTTAAGCTCGGCTTTTTCTCTCCTCCTCCCCCCCCCATCCCTGCGGCCTTGTCCCGGGCCTGGGAGGGGGGGGGAGAAACTAACACAGAGCTTGCTACCTCTCAAACGCCGGAAACCAGAAAGAGAGTGAGATAGCTTAGCAAGTACTTCTTAAGGGGGTGTTTACAAGTTGAATTCACTTTTTAATGGTCAGATCTGCTGTCACTTCTCGGAAATGACTGATAATTGGTCTGGAGGAAAACTCCCATCAGTCACCAGTAGCTTCAACTTCCTCTTTTTTTCACTCGATCTTAAAGGTGAAGCTAACCCATGACATCCCGGTACAGTTTCTCCCTGCCAGACACATGGAAATGTTTTCCTCTGGCATTCGCACCGAGAGTCGCAGATTGCTTAACTCAGGAGCTCTGAGAATGGAACCGCAAGAGGTGTTCCGCTTGCGTCATAAACAGTGGTCCAGAGCACTTGGCAACGGGCACAACGAAACGTGTGTGCAGGACAGTGACCATACTTTCCCAGGTCTGGCAAGGCACAAGCACTGCCAAAAGGCAAAGGAAGGCGCTTAGCATGCGGCTTGTGCACAAAGCTTTCAGACTGCCAGAGGACCGTAGCTGTGGTAAGCCCGCTTACCACATTGGTATGGTGTATGCTGCTATCTGTTGTTATGCGACAACAAGGGCACATGTATCAAACGCATTTTCCTGGCTCATTTTGCAAGGCCACGCTCTTCTGCGGCTCTTTAGTGCTTGCCAAACTCGAAGGTGCCTGCTGCTGCTTCCATCTGACAAGGAGCACAGCCTTCTGACACCAGCTTTCAGGTTGCGTACAATAGAGATTGTCCATTTAGATGTGACGCAAATCCATATGTGTGTAAGGTGCAGGTGCAAGCTCTGACAAATGGGTTCTCCCGGTACAGTTTCTCCCTGCCAGACACATGGAAATGTTTTCCTCTGGCATTCGCACCAAGAATCATAAATTCGCACCATTGCTTAACTCAGGAGCTCTGAGAATAGAACCGCAAGAGGTGTTCCGCTTGCGTCATAAACAGTGGTCCAGAGCACTTGGCAATGGGCACAACGAAGCGTGTGTGCGGGATAGCCACCATTCACGCCCAGGGCTGGCAATGCACAAGCACTGCCAAAAGGCAAAAGAAGGCGCTTAGCATGCGGCTTGTGCACAAAGCTTTCAGACTGCCAGAGGACCGTAGCTGTGGTAAGCCCGCTTGCTCATTTGACGTTAGCTGTCACTTGCAAGATCTTAAGCCGCATCTGGTTTATGCTGCTACCTGTTGTTAGGCGACAACAAGGGCACATGTAGCAAATGCTTTTTCCTGGCCCATTTTGCTAGGCCACGCTCTTCTGCGGCTCTTTAGTGCTTGCCAAACTCGAAGGTGCCTGCTGCTGCTTCCATCTGACAAGGAGCAGAGCCTTCTGACAGCAGCTTTCAGGTTGCATAAATAGAGATGGTCCATTTAGATGTGATGGAAATCCATGTGTGTAAGGTGCAGGTGCAAGCTCCTGACAAATGTGTTCTCCCGGTACAGTTTCTCCCTGCCAGACACATAGAAATGTTTTCCTCTGGCATTCGCACCGAGAGTCGCAGATTGCTTAAGTCAGGAATTCTGAGACTGGAACCGCAAGAAGTGTTCCGCTTGCGTCATAAACAGTGCTCCAGAGCGCTTGGCAACGGGCACAACGAGGCGTGTGTGCGGGACAGTGACCATACTTTCCCAGGTCTGGCAAAGCACAAGCACTGCCAAAAGGCAAAGGAAGGCGCTTAGCATGCGGCTTGTGCAGAAAGCTTTCAGACTGCCAGAGGACCGTAGCTGTGGTAAGCCCGCTTGCTCAATTGACCTTAGCTGTCACTTGCAAGATCTTAAGCCGCATCTGATTTATGCTGCTACCTGTTGTTAGGCGACAACAAGGGCACATGTATCCAGCACTTTTTCCTGGCTCATTTTACCAGGCCACGCTCTTCTGCGGCTCTTTAGTGCTTGCCAAACTCGAAGGTGCCTGCTGCTGCTTCCATCTGACAAGGAGCACAGCCTTCTGACAGCAGCTTTCAGGTTGCATACAATAGAGATTGTCCATTTAGATGTGATGCAAATCCATATGTGTGTAAGGTGCTGGTGCAAGCTCCTGACAAATGTGTTCTCCCGGTACAGTTTCTCCCTGCCAGACACATGGAAATGTTTTCCTCTGGCATTCGCACCGAGAGTCGCAGATTGCTTAACTCAGGAGTTCTGAGACTGGAACCGCAAGAAGTGTTCCGCTTGCGTCATAAACGGTGCTCCAGAGCGCTTGGCAATGGGCACAACGAAGCGTTTGTGCGGGACAGTGACCATACTTTCCCAGGTCTGGCAAGGCACAAGCACTGCCAAAAGGCAAAGGAAGGCGCTTAGCATGCAGCTTGTGCAGAAAGCTTTCAGACTGCCAGAGGACCGTAGCTGTGGTAAGCCCGCTTACCACATTGGTATGGTGTATGCTGCTACCTGTTGTTAGGCGGAAACAAGGGCACATGTATCAAACGCATTTTCCTGGCTCATTTTGCAAGGCCACGCTCTTCTGCGGCTCTTTAGTGCTTGCCAAACTCGAAGGTGCCTGCTGCTGCTTCCATCTGACAAGGAGCACAGCCTTCTGACAGCAGCTTTCAGGTTGCGTACAATAGAGATTGTCCATTTAGATGTGATGCAAATCCATATGTGTGTAAGGTGCAGGTGCAAGCTCTGACAAATGTGTTCTCCCGGTACAGTTTCTCCCTGCCAGACACATGGAAATGTTTTCCTCTGGCATTCGCACCAAGAATCATAAATTCGCACCATTGCTTAACTCAGGAGCTCTGAGAATGGAACCGCAAGAGGTGTTCCGCTTGCGTCATAAACAGTGGTCCAGAGCACTTGGCAACGGGCACAACGAAGCGTGTGTGCGGGATAGCCACCATTCACGCCCAGGGCTGGCAATGCACAAGCACTGCCAAAAGGCAAAGGAAGGCGCTTAACATGCGGCTTGTGCACAAAGCTTTCAGACTGCCAGAGGACCGTAGCTGTGGTAAGCCCGCTTGCTCATTTGACGTTAGCTGTCACTTGCAAGATCTTAAGCCGCATCTGATTTATGCTGCTACCTGTTGTTAGGCGACAACAAGGGCACATGTAGCAAATGCTTTTTCCTGGCCCATTTTGCTAGGCCACGCTCTTCTGCGGCTCTTTAGTGCTTGCCAAACTCGAAGGTGCCTGCTGCTGCTTCCATCTGACAAGGAGCACAGCCTTCTGACAGCAGCTTTCAGGTTGCATACAATAGAGATTGTCCATTTAGATGTGATGCAAATCCATATGTGTGTAAGGTGCTGGTGCAAGCTCCTGACAAATGTGTTCTCCCGGTACAGTTTCTCCCTGCCAGACACATGGAAATGTTTTCCTCTGGCATTCGCACTGAGAATCGCAGATTGCTTAACTCAGGAGTTCTGAGACTGGAACCGCAAGAAGTGTTCCGCTTGCGTCATAAACAGTGCTCCAGAGCGCTTGGCAATGGGCACAATGAAACCTGTGTGCGGAATAGCGACCATTCACGCCTAGTGCTGGCAATGCACGAGCAATGCCAAAAGGCAAAGGAAGGCGCTTAGCATGCGGCTTGTGCTCAAAGCTTTCAGACTGCCAGATGACCGTAGCTGTGGTAAGCCCGCTTGCTCAATTGACATTAGCTGTCGCCTGGCAGAACTTCACCCGCATCTGGTTTATGCTGCTACCTGTTGTTAGGCGACAACAAGGGCACATGTATCAAACACTTTTTCCTGGCCCATTTTGCCAGGCCACGCTCTTCTGCGGCTCTTTAGTGCTTGCCAAACTCGAAGGTGCCTGCTGCTGCTTCCATCTGACAAGGAGCACAGCCTTCTGACAGCAGCTTTCAACTTGCCTAAGAAAAAGCTTGGCCATTTAGATGTGCTGCAAATCTGCATGTGTGTAAGGTGCAGGTGCAAGCTCTTGACAAATGTGTTCTCCAGGTTCAGTTTCTCCCTGCCAGACACATGGAAATGTTTTCCTCTGGCATTCGCACCAAGAGTCGCAGATTGCTTAACTGAGAAGCTCTGAGAATGGAACGGCAAGAGGTGTTCCGCTTTCGTCATAAACAGTGCTTTAGAATGCATGGCAACGGGCACAATGAAACCTGTGTGCGGGATAGTGCCTATTCACGCCTAGTGCTGGCAAGGCACGAGCACTGCCAAAAGGCAAAGGAAGGCGCTTAGCATGCGGCTTGTGCGCAAAGCTTTCAGACTTCCAGAGGACCGCAGCTGTGGTAATGCCGCTTGCTCATTTGACGTTAGATGTCGCCTGGCAGAACTTCACCCGCATCTGGTTTATGCTGCTACCTGTTGTTAGGCGACAACAAGGGCACATGAAGCAAATGCTGTTTCCTGGCTCATTTTGCAAGGCCACGCTCTTCTGTGGCTCTTTATTGCTTGCCAAACTCCATTGTGTGTGCTGCTGCTTCCATCTGACAAGGAGCACAGCCTTCTGACACCAGCTTTCAGGTTGCGTACAATAGAGATTGTCCATTTAGATGTGATGCAAATCCATATGTGTGTAAGGTGCAGGTGCAAGCTCCTGACAAATGGGTTCTCCCAGTACAGTTTCTCCCTGCCAGACACATAGAAATGTTTTCCTCTGGCATTCGCACCGAGAGTCGCAGATTGCTTAACTCAGGAGCTTTGAGAATGGAACCGCAAGAGGTGTTCCGCTTTCGTCATAAACAATGCTCCAGAGCGCTTGGCAACAGGTACAACGAAGCGTTTGTGCAGGATAGTCACCATTCACGCCCAGGGCTGGCAATGTACGAGCACTGCCAAAAGGCAAAGGAAGGCGCTTAGCATGCGGCTTGTGCACAAAGCTTTCAGACTGCCAGAGGACCGCAGCTGTAGTAAGCCCGCTTGCTCAATTGACCTTAGCTGTCACTTGCAAGATCTTAAGCCGCATCTGGTTTATGCCGCTACCTGTTGTTAGGCGACAACAAGGGCACATGTAGCAAATGCTTTTTCCTGGCCCATTTTGCTAGGCCACTCTCTTCTGTGGCACTATAGTGCTTGCCAAACTCCTATCTGCGTGCTGCTGCTTCCATCTTACAAGGAGCACAGCCTTCTGACACCAGCTTTCAGGTTGCGTGCAATAGAGATTGTCCATTTAGATGTGATGCAAATCCATATGTGTGTAAGGTGCAGGTCCAAGCTCCTGACAAAGTTTTTCTCCAGGTTCAGTTTCTCCCTGCCAGACACATTGGAAATATTTTCCTCTGGCATTCGCACCGAGATTCGCAGATTGCTTAGCTGAGGAGCTCTGAGAATGGAACGGCAAGAGGTGTTCCGCTTTCGTCATAAACAGTGCTCTAGAGTGCAGTGCAATGGGCACAATGAAACGTGTGTGCGGGATAGTGACCATTCACGCCTAGTGCTGGCAATGCACGAGCACTGCCAAAAGGCAAAGGGAGGCGCTTAGTATCCGGCTTGTGCGCAAAGCTTTCAGACTGCCAGAGGACCGCAGCTGTGGTAATGCCGCTTGCTCATTTGACGTTAGATGTCGCCTGGCAGAACTTCACCCGCATCTGGTTTATGCTGCTACCTGTTGTTAGGCGACAACAAAGGCACATGTAGCAAATGCTTTTTCCTGGCCCATTTTGCTAGGTCCCGCTCTTCGGTATTAATGACATTGATTGGAATTTGATGCTGTTAGTTTTTTGGTTATTTTATTTTTAGGAATTTGATTTTCGCAGTAGGCCTGGAAGAATTCACTTTATTTCAAAACATCCTAGTTCAATGATATAAAGGTTTCCATATTAACTCCTCAGTGTCTTAGATTTTTTTTCTTATTTAGTTTTTCCAGAATTTATTAATAATTTAGCAATTAAGCAGGGATGGTGCCCCGTTCTTGAAAAGATGGGTATGGAAAAACCTGCATCTAACAACACGTACCTAACGGAAGGCAACAATTTTGCCTTTATTACAGGGCCAAATTCGAGTGGCAAATCAACATCGGCATGGAATGCTGGAGGAGAGGAGTTTCTGGTGGGCTCCCAGTGACATCTGATGGAGTGACTCTGTCTCTTTATGGACTTTTAGATTTGGGTTCTTTTTCCCTTTGAACTGAAGATTGATGAGAGGGAGCATGGTTTTCTCTCATTCGGTCTCAGTTGTTTATTTTTTCTTATCAGCATTACAAGGTACCAGGAGCTATGTGCACTATGATAGAAAAGGGGTAAAATAGGTAACAAAGATCTTCTTCAAGGTCTTTTATATGTCCATTTACCTAATTAACAGGTGCTAACTAAATTATTTTTCTTAGTGACCCAATGACCTAACACCTGTGTGCTGCACTGTGACATTTTCTACCCAATCACCTACTACTACCCAAACACCCTTAGGAGAAGAACATGAAGAAGAAAGAAGGAGGACAAGAGACAACACCCTAAATCCTCCATCTTGTCTCCTCTAAACTACTTTTTCACCCAGTGATTTAAGAAACTTTCTAATCTACACATTTACACTTTTCCTATCTAACTTTAACATTTGTTTTCATGTGTCACCATGAAAACATGCACATGAATTTCATATTATATTAAATTCAGTGTTTCCTTGAATCCTAGAACTAAATATTAAAAACAAGGGCACACAGTCTGTATCTCAGCCTCCAACATCTGCCCCTCTCTTTTAAAAAAAAAAAACCAAAAAAACAATAAAGAAAATCAACCTAAATCTTTTATTGGATTACTTTTCATGAAGGGTTATTTTTCCTTCACTCATGTTTTAACAAATGAGGCTTTACAATATTCATTTTCCCACTTTTTCACTTGAAACCCAAAGTCCATTGCTCTTGCATGTGGGATCCAAGCCGTTCAGCCGTCAACTGCGGTCTCAATACGGTTCACATCTGTGTGCTCGCTCTTCTGCTCTTTGGGCCGTCTGCTCGTCTCTGCAGCTGATGAGTTTCCATGGTTCTTCGCTAGGAAGTTACTTCTGCTTTAAACCTGTGAATACACAAACATACACTTTCCTCCAAATTATTAATTGAAATGAATTTTTTAATCTTTTTGCTTCTGAAGTTTTGACCAGAACCAAAGAATTCTCTCTCAACTTTGCTTGAGTACTGTTAGAAGAATACCTGATAATTGATGGAACTGGCTTCGTAAAAGATTTGTTTAAAAAGGACTGTTCAAGAATTATTTGCAATAGATATAAGAGCTTCACACTTTTTCCAAAAATTTAAGATATATAAGGTTTTTATACTTCTGAGGCATAGCCTTGGTTCCCCTCCTTTTTTTGTAATTAAGTAAGGTATTTGGTTTTTTTGTTATGACAATGAAAAACCATCAAATTAAAACACTTGCACATGTATACACATATAGGAAATAACACTTTTACAGAAATCAAAAACTTATTAAGAAGATTCATAATTAATATTATGCAATATTAAACTTATCTGAATAATCTGTAATATGAATTACTAAATATACTAAATATATACTCTCACCCCAGAGTCTGCCACTGCTGATAAATCAATGGAAGATTGGAAAATCATGTCTGGATAACAATTCTCCAAGCCCACTGTAAAATCCAGCTGCTATATTAATTCACTTATTGCCAAGTCCAATTGACCTGAGTATTGTTTTGATGCAGAAAACTTCTGGGTTTATTGGTAAATTCTCTATCCAGGTAAAGTCAAGGCTTGGCTAGAGCCTTAGGCCTCATCTGGAGAGATGTCAAGTAATTTTCAAAGCAAGGGGTTTAAAAATAGCAGCTATAAGATGCTTAAAACACAGCAAACTTTTAAAAGGCATTTGTATAAAACAGTTAGCAGATGTCTTAGGTAATTGACTAATTAAACCATTCAGTCGTTAATTTAATCTGAAGTTTCTTTCATAACCCTTGGCTTTCAACCATGACACATTTTCTTAGAATTCTGGAAACTAAAATAATAAAGCTACATTGGATTAAGTAAATGCAAATCTTCTTAAACAAGGAAAAGAGTAAAAACCAAGACAAAAAAACTCTGTATAGAAGCAGCTGCATAACTTATTTACCAAGATGCATCTGTAGTGAGAAAACAAAAAAATCTCAAATGACACGTGTCTAAAAGGTAATTACACAAAGATATATTAAAATATGTATAAAGCTGTCTGTAAATACAATGACACTTTATAGATAATGCTCATCATAGAAATCTATAAATTTACATTATAGAATGAATATGTCATCAGTGAGTGTCTGAGGAAATCAAGATAATAAATTTAAAATATTCACGTCTTAGTGACTAAAAATGAATTAAAGTGAAAAACTTTTAAATTTTTTGTAAATAACAATCCCTAAGTTTTTTATGCAACTTATAGAAAACTAAAACTGTAGAGATTATAACAAACAATAGAACTTCTAATGAAATCAAGGGTGTCACAAATTGCATTCACCTCTATTCTTAAGCAGGTGTTCACCAGTGTTCTGTCACCACTGTTTCAGTTGTAATGATCTTCATCTCTATAGGAAAATAACTATGCATTTTAAACAAATGTCTTCAATAAAACATAAAGCAATTTAAATTTTAACTTGTTAAAAAATAATTATGATAAAAGGAAGTAACAAAACAACGTCAAAAAATACTAAAGTTATAACTTAAGTAAAAAACACTCAAACTTAAACATAGTGAAATTTAACTTTGCTTAATCTTATTAACACAATCTATATTAGATGAAAACACAACTTAATCTTACTCTGTTATTATAAAAAAAGGCAATTAAAAGTTTGGTATACACTTCTTTGAACACAATATAACAGGAATACTGATTCACTATAGAGATTATAGGGATGCAACAAATTTATCACCATTCTATGTTATCTGGTTTTGAGAATAACTTATAATAACTGCACATGTTATTAAAAATACCATTCGTAACAAGAATTTGCTTGGTATATGCTTAAATTTGTTAGGATTTTTAGAATTCAGTTTTACTAGAGAAAAAATACGACACCACAGATTTGGTAATTTGCGATTCAGCTTTTGTAGTACTTTTCAGAAACATTAACTTTTTTAACTAAAATCTAAAATCCAAATTGGTATATATGCTGTTATACAGGTTTGGTTTTGTTTTTTTTTTTTTTTATAACAAAAGTACTCACATTAAAATTTCTTTATTAAAATTGTAAAAAAAATACCAAGCAAATGGGTAATATGTGGTTGATATAACTCTGAGATTACTGAAAACTGTATTGAACTAAATCTACAATACACTTATTCAAATGAAAGGTTAAAAATGAAAGAAACCTGTCATTAAATCCTTTTTCTGTAGGATTAATCATATGATTTTTCAACTTAATTTTAAAGAAATGCATCTTGTAGAAACCGACTGTAACTACAGTAATACTGCTTGATCACTCTATATCATACAATACTACATTATCAGTAGATGTATAGAGAAGATAACATTTTCAAAACTTTCATGTATTGAAAATACTGAAACTGAAGAAAAATCTTTTAAATTTCTTGGGCTGCATAAATATAATTTTCTATGTTATTCTGTAAAAACAAAACCAACAGATATCATTAGAAATACAACATCTATATGTATTCTATTATGCAACATTTTTAAACTTTTTGATCCATTTTTGAAGGCACTTCAATAAGGGCTTCTTTCTGAAGCTTGCGACTGCTATAATTTGCAGATAAGCCAGTCATGCATCTTACAATGCTTTTGATTTTTACTTTCTGGCTATTTTTCTGAAACCATTCCAGAGATGCTGGAGTTTGTATTGACATGTCCCGTAACCCTGAGTCCATGTCTCTGGGAGGATTTGTAGAGTGAAAGAACCGTGCATTAGCACGGCTGTGCTCAAAAGACTCTTGGCTTTGTGTGGTATCCAGCGAATCAATCTGCTGTGGTGAAGCTGTTGTTTTTTCCAGTTGTTGTTGCTCTGCCGAAGCTGTATTGCAAACGAATTCAATTTTAAAAGTGCCGCTGCAGCGCTCGGTGCACGCCGCGGCTCGGTTTCTCCACCCGCCTGTGCCCCGGCTCCGGGCTGGGCACGGAGGGACGGGGCCACGCCTCCCTGTGACGTCATGGGCGCCCCTGATGACGGCTGGCCTGGGGGCGGTGCCACAGGCGGGGTATAGAGCTCCAGCTGTGGTTGCGTCACTGCTGACGTCACGTTGACGTCAACAGCTGTGGCTCCAAGCCCACCCCTGGCAGGCGGGGCGCAGGGGCCGCCGTGCCCGTGGAGGTCCCGGACCGCTCTGGGTCGGGCCGAACCCTCCCGTGCCCTCCCAGCGGGGACAGGGCTGTCCCCTCCACCCCCCTAGGGCCGGAAAGGGACTCGGCTGCCAGCACGCAGGCGGCCAAGGAAGTTTCCCCTCCCTCTTCTGCCTGCAACAGCATACCGGCTGCTGGAACAGTTCCAAGAGAACTCAGACACTCTTGCAAAAGCTCTAAGACCCCTTTTTGCAGATTCTGCCTGCGTTTTAGAATTGCCTCCTCGTCTCTGTATAGTTGGTTTTCTGGGCTTTCAACAGGCTTAGACATTCTCTTTGCTAAGGTAGATTTCAGGAAGGCTGACACAGACTTTACAGCGTGCGGTAACAAGCATTCTGCATTTGACTGAAACAAACCCTTCTGTTTTTCTGGACCCATCGTGTCCCTTGCTTGAGTTTCAGAGTCCCATTTACTGGCGATGACTTCATAAGTCACTGCAGAAGCCGTTAGAAGTTCAGCTGCTACCTCGTCTCTAAGAGTGGTTTTTTCATATACTCTCACATTTATCTTCTCCCACAGGCTTGGGGTAAAAAATTTGTCTGAATCCACGTTAGGGAATTCTACCCGTACCCAGGATAGAAGGCTTTTAAGCTCATCCGTGGACACAGAGATCGGGTGCTCCTTTACCACAGCTTCCAAAATAGCCAAAACCTCCCCCTCAGGTCTGGACATGTTTCCCATATTTTTGCTCCCTTTTGACGGCTTACCTGACCTCAGGCTCAGCTTTCTCTCAGCTCCTCTATCCGTGATCCGTTCCACAGCTCACAGACATTTGGCTTGGCTTGTCCGCTCTCACCAGCACCGGGATTACCGAGATCTTTTTCCCCTTTCCAGGGAGTTTTCCAGCTTTCTGCTGTCTTCTCTTTTTTCCTTTTTTTTTTTTTTTCAACAGGAGCCTTCAGTTCAAAGTGCCCCAAGTTTGGGAGCCACTTGTCTCTTTATGGACTTTTTGATTTGGGTTCTTTTTCCCTTTGAACTGAAGATTGATGAGAGGGAGCATGGTTTTCTCTCATTCGGTCTCAGTTGTTTATTTTTTCTTATCAGCATTACAAGGTACTAGGAGCTATGTGCACTATGATAGAAAAGGGGTAAAATAGGTAACAAAGACCTTCTTCAAGGTCTTTTATATGTCCATTTACCCAATTAACAGGTGCCAACTAAATTATTTTTCTTAGTGACCCAATGACCCAACACCTGTGTGCTGCACTGTGACATTTTCTACCCAATCACCTACTACTACCCAAACACCCCTAGGAGAAGAACATGAAGAAGAAAGAAGAAGGACAAGAGACAACACCCTAAATCCTCCATCTTGTCTCCTGTTCTCTAAACTACTTTTTCACCCAGTGATTTAAGAAACTTTCTAATCTACACATTTACACTTTTCCTATCTAACTTTAACATTTGTTTTCATGTGTCACCATGAAAACATGCACATGAATTTCATATTATATTAAATTCAGTGTTTCCTTGAATCCTAGAACTAAATATTAAAAACAAGGGCACACAGTCTGTATCTCAGACTCCAACATGACGGTGAGAGCATCTCATAGGGTCTGGGGGAGCACCAGGATGCACTTGGACCTGCAGCATTGCTCAGAGGAGGTGGTGAGGGACAAAGCTTTTTGCCAGGAAACAGCAGCTGAACAGGTGAGCCAGTGTGGATTTGCAGGGCTGATCTTTCTGCTTTTCCCTTTTGATTCCATCTTGGCAGTCCCTCCTCAGTGCCCTCAATCTGTCACAAGAGTTCCAAAAAAAAAAAAAAAAGGCTGAGCAAACAGTGAAAATAAGGGGTACAGGTACGGTAGAATACAGTTGTACCCCACCCCCAACCATAAACAGCAGCCCTAACAGCGCTCCCATTTCCCTGAGGCAGCTGCAGACAGGAATCCTAAAGCAGCAGAGTGCCAGAACCCCGAGAGGTGCAGGCAGTACACCGTGTTCTAGGGCCAGTTGAGAAGAGATAGCGGCCACGTAGGTCCCACTTGTGTGGGATAACCAGGGGTTTCCAGCCCCGGCCCACCCCGGGCTCCCCGTTCATCCGCAACCGGGGAGGCTCCCAAACCTCTTCAAGGCGGCGGTTCGTTCGGATCCACAGCAATACCGCTTGAAGAGTTTCGCTCCGCAAGCCTCAGCATCCCAGCGGGGCTGAAGCATGCAGGCGAAGGACCCAGCCATCGTCAGGAGACCGTGAGTGTTGGGTTTTCACAGATGTGCTGCTAAGATCTTGCACTGATATTTGGTTTTCTTTATTGTACCTGTCCAAGAGACAACAGCCTGCCAGAAACGTGCCAGACGGTGAGGCGGCCTTCCCTTGTGCCCCACGTGGCTTCTCGTCCCCACGCATATGAGAGCTAAGTCAAAGTCCAAGACCTACAGAGGGGCATGAAAGCGGTGTGCTAGGTCAGCACTCATGGCCAAGGATTCTTGAGTCAGCTTTGGAGATGTGGAGGTCCAAGCTGTGTCCCCTTAGGCCACCTCAAGGGAAAGCCTCACTTTGGCTCACAGTGCTGAGGTGCGCAGGACAGAGCAATCCCGGGGTGTGTCGTGTCACTTTTCTACCGTGCCTCCTGTGCCTTTCGTACCTCTCGTGTCGTACGTACCCCTTCCAGGGGTTTATCAGAAACCCCGGTGTCTCTCTTAACATCTCTGATCTCTCTGAGAAGAACATGCAGAAGAAAGAAAAAGGGACAAGAGACAACACCCTAAATCCTCCATCTTGTCTCCTGTTCTCTAAACCTTTTCACCCAGTGATTTAAAAAACTTTCTAATTTATACCCTTACACTTTTAGCTTTTTCTATCTAACTTTAACATTTGTTTTCATGTATCACCATGAAAACATGCTCATGAATTTCATATTATATGAAATTCAATGTTTTTCTGGATCTTATAACTAAGTATCAGAAACAAGGGTACGCACTCTGTATTCCAGACTCCAACATTTGCCCCACTCCTTAAAAAAAGAAAAAAAAAAAAAAATCAACCCAAACCTTTTCTTTGATTAATTTTCACTCAGGGTTATTTTTCCTTCTCTCAAGCCCTATGCATCAACAACAGAACCGCTGCTCTGTTCTACAGAGCGCTCTGCCTCCAGTTTTGAACATCAGTTAACTAACCACTCAAAGCTAGAGAAATAGATCTAGGTTGCTAACTTAACCGGTAGCTTAATTTGTCTAATTGCTTTAAAGTTTCTGCTGAAACTACTTGACTTGAAAGCTGAGTTGTTATAAATATCTATCTGAAATTTCATGAGTCAAACTCTTCACAATCAAGTGTGACTAAGATTGATATAAGGTTACACTAAGATGTTGCCTCTTTATATAGAACATGCTAAATAAAAAGAAAAATTGAATATTATACAAAAATCTATTTTCACTGAGATAAGGTACACTTTCTTTTGAGTTAACTAAAAGAAGCGATGCAGGTGAAATTGCATCACAAAGCGATCAACAAAATGATACAGCTCAAGGGCGATACCTGATTCACCTTCATCTTCAAGGACTTTATCTCTCATGCAGGATTCTGAATCTTGACACAGTTCACACCACGCTTTAACAAATGAAGCCTTACAATATCGATTTTCCTACTCTTTCACACGAAACCCAAAGTTCATCGCTCTCGCACGCGGGATCAAAGGCGTTCAGCCGTCAACTGCGGTCTCGATACGGTTCACATCGGCGTGCTCGCTCTTCTGCTCTTTGGGCCGTCTGCTCGTCTCTGCAGCTGATGAGTTTCCATGTTCTTTGCTAGGAAGTTACTTCTGCTTTGAACCTGTGAATACACAAAGATACACTTTACTCCAAATTACTAATTGAAATTAATTTTTAATCTTCTCGCTTCTGAACCTTTGACAGGAACCAAAGAATTCTCTCTCAACTTTGCTTGAGTACTGTTAGAAGAACACCTGATAATTGATGGAACTGGCTTTGTGAAAGACTCGTTTAAAAAGGACCGTTCAAGAATTATTCGCAATAGATATACAATCTTGGCATTTTTTCCAAAATATAAAATACATACATAGTGTTTCCATGCTTCTGAACTGCAGCCTGTTTCCTCCCCCTCTCTTGTAAACAAAGGTCAAATATCCACTGTCTTGTTCTGACAATGAAAAACCATCAAAGTAAAACACACGCATATGTATACATATAGGAAATAATACTTTTACAGCAATCAAAAACTGATTAAGACGGTGCATAATTAATATTATGCGATATTAAACTTATCTATATAATATGTAATATGAATTACTGAATGTACTAAATATATACTCTCATCCCAGAGTCTGCCACTGCTGATAAATCAACGGAAGATTGGAAAATCATGTCCGGACAACAATTTTCCAAGCCCACGGTAAAAATCCAGCTGCTATATTAATTCACTAATTGCCAAGTCCAATTGACCTGAGTATTGTTTTGATCCAGAAAACTTCTGGCTTTGTCAATTCTCTATCCAGGTAAAGTCAAGGCTTGGCCCAGCGCCTCCGGTTCAGACAACGAGGCGTTCAGGGAACTAGCGGCGAGCCCTTTCCGCCCCTACCCTCTCACCCAGGGGCAACAGCACCGGGTATCGGACAAGCCTCCGTCAAGCAGCAGCAGCCGAGCAGATGAACCAGTGCATGGATTTGCAGGGGGGATCTTTCTCCTTTTTCCTTTTGATTTCATCTTCCCCGTCCCTCCAAAGCGTCCCTAGAAAAAATGGGGATGATGAGGACGAAACTGAGGGAAGCAACTCCTCTTCAATTACTCCTTTTCCATTTAGTTTAAAAGAAGTTGAAACTAAAGGAAGCAACTCCTCAGTCTGTGTCTGAACTGGGGGGAATCCCCCTTCACATGTGATTTTAAGGGTGTCGATACAATGAAAACCTGCCTTTTCCACGGTCTTAGGAGTTTCGGTCAATAGGGAATCCCCGAGTTCCATTTTAAAAGAAAGGGAAAAAAATATCGACGGCATTTTGTGGATTTGAAATGAAGGTAACTCCCCCATTTTCATCATCCTAAAGTTCAAGCTGAGGGGAAAGCCCCGTTGTCCCTGCTTTTAACGGATTTTAATTTAGGTAAAAATCTCCCTTTTCCCATCGTTTGAGGGATTTGAGGAAAACCTGTCTTTTTTTTTGCTTTTTTAGGGGATTCAATTGACAGGGAAAACTTACTTTTTTGCTATTGTATCAGTTTAAATGGAGGTAAACAGCCCACGTTGTCTCAGGTTCTGGGGTTAAATTGCGGGAATCGCCACCTTCTGCAGCATTCGAAGGGTTAAAATCGGGCGGTGCCGCCGCATTCGAGGGCGCTTCCCCTCGTCGCCCAGCAGGAAATCTCTCGCGGCGGAGCATTCCCGGCACCGGTTCCCCGGGGCATCGCCGAGGCGGAGCGGGTCTTTGCACCCGGACGGGAAGAGCCGAGTCAGTCCCTGCCGCTCTGTCCGCGGGGCTCGGGTGACGCCGGGGCTCCCTCGGGTCGGTGCCGGTGCCGCGGGGCTCTCCCGGAGCCGGGGCCGCCCCCGCCTGCCGGAGGAGCCGCTTTCCCGCCGGGAGCCACGCAACATCCGGGGCGGGGAGAGCCGAGCGCCGCCGCTGCCGTGGCTCGCGTGGCTCTCCCGGTCCCCCCCGCACCAGTCTGGGAGCGCGTCCCGGCAAGGGGTGCCGGGGGACACTCGTGGCTTGTCAGCTTCAGCGTTTGCTTGCAAAAGTCACTGAAAGGAAGAGAGGCAAAAAAACCCCAACCCCGACCCTCCGGGCTTCCCGTGTGGGGGCTTTGTTGGTATTGCCCCTTAATCGATGCATACCTTTAAGTAGTGACGCGGGTGTTTCTCGAATCAGTGTTCAATATATTTTGCACTCTATCACGAGACTCACGTTTTTCCTTTGCCATGTCAAGACAGTGGCACGAGAGGTGTTCGTCACAGATCCAAGCCGACAGCGTCCCGTGCATCTGTCGTTCGTCGATCTGTTTGCGGTGTTCATTTCACCCGGATACATGTCGACGCGTCAATGGGGATTCTAGGGAATTTTCCAGGTCTCAAACAGACACGAGCAGCTGATGGTTGCTAGAAGGTACTTATTGTATAAAAGCATCAGTCTCAAAGCCAAAGAGTTCATAGAGTTAAAGTCTTTGCTAAAAGCTTTTGGCATAAAGTCTCCAATTCTGAGCTACAGCTTCTCGGCGTGGCATTCCGTCATCCCGGGCCGTAAGAGCGTAAGACGACGGTGCCACTGCTCTTCTTCTTTGGATGTTTTTTTTTCCCATCCCCATTACAGGAGATTAAATTCATAATCATCCAAACAGCTAAAAACACACTTGTAAAGCAATACTTTCTACACCAATCCAAACTTAATTCTAATATGCAAAAGCAATGTTCTTTTTACTTAAATCTTACATATCAGGTAAACACAAATCCCACGGCACATGCAATGACTGGGAGCAGCCGCCGGCTTCCGACCGGCCCCGTGCCCCCACACCGAATCATCTCTCGCGTACGCCCAGCCACCCCAGGCAGCGTCCGACTAGATTTATCCGCCGGCAACACGGTAGGATTAACCGATTGCTCAGTATTTTGTCTCCCTACAGGACATGAATACCCCAAACAGCACAGAAAAGACAGACTTGCTTCCAACTGAGACTACCAAAACTGCAAGGGACAACACTAAAAAAGGTCATGTCACAAAACACCAAAACAAAGCCTAGATAACCTGAGTTCCAAAATGCCAGAATAACCTGGTTTCGAGTAAATAGAACCCCAAATTTCAAAGCAGCAAAAAACTAGATTTCAAAATCTCAGTTTTAAAATACCGGAATACCCATTTCCAAAGTACCAAAAAAAACCCCAGTTTTAAATTACGAAAACAGCAAATGCAGAAATATCAAAGTAATCCACTTCTAAAACACCAGAACAAGTCCAAAAATACCAGCGTAGCCCAGTTTCAAATCACCGAGTTGAAAATTTCCAAAGGAATCCAATTGCAAAATACCAGAATACGGGGTTCGAAAATACCAAAATGATTCCGTTTCAAAATAGTAAACTACCGAGTTCCAAAATATGAAAAGCACCCAATTTCAAAATATCAAATTGCAAAATACCAATTTTCAGATGTCTTACACCGGCAGGATTCCCAAACCCAAATGAACGCAATTATCGTCAAAATGGGATCTGCGCTAACAAAACGGCTATTTTCTTCCCTGAAAAGGTTTCCCCGGTGATCATCAATACACATAGTTATTTTGATCATTTAGGCGGGCGTAATAGAAATTTTACTTTAAAAGCCAACATTTTTAGCGGTCCTCAGCTTGCGTCTCTGACACGCAGCATCCGGGCGGGACCGCCGGGGCCGGGATCGAAGTGCAGAGCGAGCCCGGTCCCCGCAGCCGCACGGGGAAAGACCGAGCGGCGAGCAAAGGGAGCATTTATAAACCATATCGATATTTCACTGAAATTCAGGGCAGAGCAGCGACAGGGGCGCTCGGGGTCGGTCAGGATTAGCCCTAAACCAGCCGGCCAAATCCCCGACCGCTCAAGGGAAGCGGAAGTCAGTAACCGGTAATCGCCTAGGACCCCGTGAGGAATTTCCTCGGTCATCACAAACCCTGCACCCAGGGGATTTACGCAGCAGAATCCCCATTTCGGCCACAGCACCCGGAGGAGGAGGCCGGTTCTCTATCGCGGAAATGAAAGCCCAGCACCCCGGCGTTTCGGGGACGGACAGCGGGACACGTAAGGGAGGGAACGACCGGGAGGACCTTTCTCGGCGTCACCCCCACTCCAAGTTGCTGCAGCCCCAGGTGTGACCGGTGAGGACGAGAAGGCAGCAGCTCCCGGCAGAGGCGGTTTTCAGAGGGTTACCCGGGCAGACCTGCGCAGGGAGCCGCCAGAGGGGCCAACGGGGGCATCCCGGGAGTTCCTCCGGGAACGAGGGTCACGGCACCCAGCAGGGACCGGGGGAGCAGCCGGTTCCACCCGGGCGGGGAGCGTCACTTTAGGACAAAGCCAAGGGAAAAGCCCGTCCTGCCGAGTAGGGGCACCCGAGCGGGCGGGGCAGCACGCGTGCTCCTGGGGGATGGGGGGGGGGGGGGGGGGGGGGGGGGCAGTTTTCAGCTTTCCTCTTCTACCTCGGCACTCCCTCTCCACAGCCCCAAAGAAGGGATGGGTTATCAGGAATAAGCCATAATAAGCCCTGATTAGAGGTCCCTACGAGACACCATTCATATCTATACTATTCTTCTCCACCCTAATTAATCTGAGGGAAAAAGCTTTCTTTTCCACAATCGCCTGTGTTTGAATTGAAGAGAAATCCACTTCCCCTGCAATTTTGATAGTCTCAATTGGAGTCTCAATTGCCTTTTCTGTGCTGTTAGAGATATTAATTGATAGAGAATGCCCATTTTCTATTTTTTTCCACTTTAAGTGGAAAGGGAAAGCATGAATGATGCCTTTTTATGGATCTGAATTAAGGGAAAAATGCCCCCTTTTCAATCACCAGAGAGATTTAAAGTGAGGAAAACCACTCTTTTCCCCAGTATTTGAGGGGTTTAAATTAAAGGGGAGAAGCCATTTATTTACCACTGTATCTGTTTAAGTGGAGGTAGCTGCCCCATTTGCTCATTTTAAGCATTGCCTTTTCCAGCATGTCCTGGGGTCACTTTATGATATTGGTATCCCCAATCGTCTGCTTTATGTTGTATATTAAGTTCTGCACCTTTAAGACTGGCTCTGAAAGCGAGAGCGGGGGGAAGAAGAAGCGTGCCATTTGCGTTAAGGAACATCCCACACATCCCACTCCTGGACTGTGGTGTCTGCAGCACGGACAGACAGCGGGACAGAGCTTCTCTCTGGCTTTTATTTGGTTTTAGCTAGCTGAGGCAGAGGAGTTCCCTGGACCTTTGGTTTTTTTTCCCTTTTTTTTTCCTTGGATCTGTGCAAACCTGCTCTGGACTAAACACCCGGCCAAACCCCGGGACCTCAGGCCTTTGGCCCACCGGGGCCCGGACCTCTGCACTTTTCAGCACCGGAAGGACCGATAAGAACCTGAGCGAGACGAGCTACACCACATGAAAAGGACTTTTCTTCCTAGACTTGCCATCCCATCGAACAGTGAGAGGTCTTATTATTTCATATTATTCAATTTCTGTTAAATAAACAGCTTTTTCCAGTTCTTTCCAAGGAATTTTTTTTTTTCCTTTCCTGGACCAGTTGGTAGGGAGGGGTCATTTCCCTGGGGAAACCCCCATTTAGCGTTTTCCTCCCTAATTTGCCCCAAACTAGGACACAGCATTTCAAGGGTTTAAAGCTGCATTTCAGGGTACTTCTACCCACGCCCTGGCACCAAATATTTCCAACAGGAGCGAGCCCAGCAGGTATGTAATGGTAATGCCAGCTGGGAGTCTATTCTTTTTCTTATTTTCATTTATAATGTAGAGAGCCCTGATTAGAGGTCCCTACGAGACACCATTCATATCTATACTATTCTTCTCCACCCTAATTAATCACAGGGGGAGTGCTACTTAGTAATCACTAATAAATAATTATGCAAGTCCATAAATTATCCAACTTAGCCGGCAACACTGCTGAAACAACAAATTTTGCTTCTTACCTTTTTTTTTCCTTCGCTCCATTGCTCTGAGTAATTGCAGTAAAAAAAGAAAACACTGTCTTTTCCCAAAGAGTTTTCTTCTACGCAGAGCTCCTTACCTCAATTTTAACTCAGAGGAGCCAAACAGCTACGGTCCCTCTGAGGGCTTTTATACCCGGTGGGATTTGCCGCCTCCCCTTTCCCAGGCATCGTGGGAAAAAGAGGCGGGCTCAATTAGGGGTATATTAATCCCAGGCTGTGCTAAGGGGCATTATTCCCTCCAAGGGAATCAGCTGGGCTAAAGAGCTTGTCTCTCATTTCAGTGAAGAGGCTCTTTCAATTTACTGCAGCCTGCTTTTAGCAGGTATCTTTTGGGCATTTGAAGCAGCAGAGGTTTTGAAAACACCTTGAAGAAAACAATATTGAACACAGGGAGTATTTAAGCTCATGATTTTGGGTTGGGAGTTCAGGGGTGATAAGATGCTTTTATAATGATTCTTCTGTTTGGGTGTTTTTTAGGAGGATTGCAATTTCCTGAAGTTCTAGGTCATGTCAAGTGCAATACTTCAGATTCTTTCAGCAGATTCATCCTGACACAAAAGGGAACCGCTCCGGCAGCTTTCCTTGGCAGCGGATCGGTCTCTCCAACGGATTCGCTTCGGAGAGATAAGTCGAGGGCTGTGGTCACAGAGGGGATCGAAGCAGGGCGGCGGGTTAGGATTCACACCGGTTAGGGTTTTGAGTCGGCTATGGGGAGGGGGAGGTTTGAGAACTGGCCTTTGCGGCCGCAGTGAGCGAAAGGCTCACTTTGGCTAACAATGCTGAGGTGGGCAGGGCAGAGCAGTCCCAGGGTGTGTCGTCACATGTCTCTCGTGCTTTCTGTGTTTTCCGTTCATCTTGTGTAACATGTCTCTTGCCTTAGTCCTCTCAGGGGCTTTTGAGAAGCCCTAGGTCCTTCCGGTCATCACCCATCTTTGCGTTCCTCAGCCCGGGGCCGACACCGGCGAAGTTTCAATTCGGGAGGTCAGACAGGCATCAGAATCGCATCTCTCTTCAGCAGCATCAGATCGGATGTCTTTTTAGGTCTTGTTCTCAGCTGTGTTGACAGCTGTATGCAGTCATCTTTCTTTACAGTGGATAAGGACTTGTGCCGATTCAAAGGCAGGCAGAGGCCTCCAGCCACAGGATTCTCCGGCATCCGTCTCTGCGGTTCTCGGAATAAGTTGTCCCGTTAGCATCTTTTTCCTCCAGGGTCATCCGAGCCCGGTGGGCTCGCCTTCGGTCCCCCCTCGGTCATCTCGTTCAGCAGTCTCTTGGTCCTCGTGAGGACTTTCTGGTCTCAGAGTTTTCTCTCCCTGTCGTGTCCCCTCGTCTCACGTGTCACGGGTGTCTGGGGGTATTCAGTCCGGAGCTGCTCTGCCCTGCCGCCCAGTTCCGTTGCAGGTGTTCAAGGACAAGTCCCGGGCACTTGTAATTGGAGACTTGTAATACGGGCTGTAGTCGGAGTCTAGGTAGTATTCTTATGTTGGCAGAAGGTGTCTGGAGCTGTGAAGTTACCCTGCAGCACTTTGACTTTTTTCCTAACTTTCTTTCAGATGCGGATGGATTGACCTCCTGGCAGAGCGCCCCATCCCAGATGAGGGGATCCCCCTGAGAAGGTCAGTCACGGTTTTTCTTTGCAGCGGGGCTGGAACCGATCACTGTGTTACAGCTCTGCTCTTTGTCTTTATTTTTAGGAAGTAAAGCCGGATAGCAGCAGTGAAGGCAAAGCAGGTAGAAGGTGAGCCTCGGTTGGTGAAGAGAAGCAGTTTTTCTTGCTGGGGTCTCAGTTTCTGGTGCAACTCCAAGCATTCCTGCTTGTTTGTGTGTTTTAGGCTGCCTCCTGATGTTGTGCTGAGGACCCCTCACTGACCTGCCAAGAGACCCGGTTTGCTTCTCCGGTGAGCCCCAGCAAATATTACTGGAGTCCGTGACAAAGCCTCGACCTCGTCCACGTGAAGGTGCGGTCCGGGTAGCCTTTAGCCATGGCCGAGGAGTCGCGGTGAGTCGGGGGTTTCGGGAGGAGCGGCGACGGCGTGCTCAACTTTTAGCGACGCTACATCGCCTCCTCTCCGTTTATTCTAGGCATGCCCCGCGACGATGGCGTCCGCCTCGGAGCGTGGCCGAAGCGTGCGGCCCGAGGACCCGTGCGTTCCTAAGAGACGGTGAGTAGGAGCATAGTTGGGTTTTGATGAATATGCCACTAAGATTCTGCACTTATATTTGGTTTTCTTTATCATAGGTGATGATACTTGTCTGATACAACAGCCCGGCGAGAGAAGAACTTCCCAGACAGCTAGGTGGCTTTGTTTGGCCCCTGACCGGCCTCTCGCCGTGACTCGCGTCTTCAGCCATCCGAGAGATAAGTGGAGCCCGCAGAGGGGATCAAAGCAGGGCGGCGGGTCGGGACTCAGATCGGTTTGGGTTTTTGAGTGAGCTTTGGGGATGGGGAGGCTCTAGAAATGACCCCATAGGCCCCATTGAGGGAAAGCCTCACTTTGGCTCGCAGTGCTGCGGCGGGCAGGGCAGAGCAGTCCCAGGGTGTGTCGTCACATGTCTCTCGTGCCTTCCGTGTCTTCCGCGCATCTCGCGTAATATGTCTCTTGCCTTAGCCCTCCCAGGGCCTTTTGAGAAGCCCCGGGGTCCTTCCGGTCATCTCCCATCTTTGCGTTCCTCGGCCCGGGGCCAACACCGGCGAAGTTTCGATTCGGGAGCTCGGACAGGCATCAGAATCGCATCTCTCTTCAGCAGCATCAGATCGGATGTCTTTTTAGGTCTTGTTCTCAGCTGTGTTGACAGCTGTATGCAGTCATCTTTCTTTACAGTGGATAAGGACTTGTGCCGATTCAAAGGCAGGCAGAGGCTTCCAGCCACAGGATTCTCCGGCATCCGTCTCTGCGGTTCTCGGAATAAGTTGTCCCGTTAGCATCTTTTTCTTCCAGGGTCATCCGAGCCCGGTGGGCTCGCCTTCGGTCCCCCCTCGGTCATCTCGTTCAGCAGTCTCTTGGTCCTCGTGAGGACTTTCTTGTCTCAGAGAGTTTTCTCTCCCTGTCGTGTCCCCTCGTCTCACGTGTCACGGGTGTCTGGGGGTATTCGGTCCGGAGCTGCTCTGCCCTGCCGCCCAGTTCCGTTGCAGGTGTTCAAGGACAAGTCCCGGGCACTTGTAATTGGAGACTTGTAATACGGGCTGTAGTTGGAGTCTAGGTGGTATTCTTATGTTGGCAGAAGGTGTCTGGAGCTGTGAAGTTACCCTGCAGCACTTTGACTTTTTTCTAACTTTCTTTCAGATGCGGATGGATTGACCTCCTGGCAGAGCGCCCCATCCCAGATGAGGGGATCCCCCCGAGGAGGTTGGTCACGGTTCTTCTTTGCAGCGGGGCTGGAGTCAGTCACTGTGTTACAGCTCTGCTCTTTGTCTTTATTTTTAGGAAGTAAAGCCGGATAGCAGCAGTGAAGGCGAAGCAGGTAGAAGGTGAGCCTCAGTTGGTGGAGAGAAGGTGTTGTTCTTGCTGGGGTCTCAGTTTCTGCTATAACTTTAATCCCTTGTTTTTTTATTTTAGGTGGCCTACTTGCAAGATATCCCAGCCCAGGATGCCGGAGGACAGGTGGGTGCAAGCTCTAAGTGTGTTTTGGTGTTTAAGTCCCTGGTTTGCTGATAATGTTTAGTTCTCTAAGATAGAATGAAAGAACCACATCACGAATCCCACCTTGTGGATCCTGACACGAATCGGTGTCACGGACAGGATTCTGAGAGACAGAAGGGGTTGCAGATTTGTTGTGCACTCAGTATCAGGGGAAAGACGTTTCACCTCAGCCGCCCCTATCCTGCCACGCTGGTGAGCAGTGTCTAGAAAGCAAGGGAGGTGATTCGAATTTCTCAAAAACTGCACACGCCTTGGTGCAAAGCACCCCACACTCATTTGAGGGCTCTGTCTTCAGAATTTTACAAGGGATATTTGAATACAAGAGTTTGGACTGACTGATTTTTCTGTTTAAAGTACTTGTTTGCTGATAATATTTAGTTCTCTAAGATAGAATGAAAGAACCACATCTCAAATCCCACATTGTGGATCCTGACACGAATTGGTGTCACGGACAGGATTCTGAGAGACAGAAGGGGTCGCAGATTTGTTGTGCACTCAGTCTTGGGCCAAGACGTTTCGCCTCAGCCGCCCCTAGCCTGCCACACTGGTGAGCAGTGTCTAGAAAGCAAGGGAGGTGATTCGAATTTCTCAAAAACTGCACATGCCTCGATGCAAAGCACCCCACACTCATTTGAGGGCTCTGTCTTCAGAATTTTACAAGGGATATTTGAGTACAAGAGTTTGGACTGACTGATTTTTCTGTTTAAAGTACCTGGTTTGCTGATAATGTTTAGTTCTCTAAGATAGAATGAAAGAACCACATCATGAATCCTACCTTGTGGATCCTGACATGAATTGGTGTCACGGACAGGATTCTGAGAGACAGAAGGGGTTGCAGATTTGTTGTGCACTCAGTCTCGGGGGAAAGACGTTTCGCCTCAGCCGCCCCTAGCCTGCCACGCCGGTGAGCAGTGTCTAGAAAGCAAGGGAGGCGACTCAAATTTCTTAAGAACTGCACATGCCTCGATGCAATGCACCCCACACTCGTTTGAGGGCTCTGTCTTCAGAACTTTACAGGGGATCTTTGAGTATGAGAGGTGGGACTGAGTGGTTTCTCTTCTGTTTAAGTCCCTGGTTGGCTGACAAGCTTTTGTAGTCCAAGATGGAATAAAGGAACTGCATCAGGAATTCCACCTTGTGGATTGTGACAGTCACATTTTCTGTTTTGTTGTCTTAGGCTCTGTGAAGAGAGGCAGAGCCAGTTTGCAATCGGCCGCACCGAAGCCGGCGTGGGGGACGTCTCGACGTACACATCCTATCGAGGATGGGTTGTGTCCTATCATGTTACAAAAGGTAAGCGTCACAGGTGGAAGTTGGGATCAGGGGAAAAGTGTTTATAATCAGTGGAGGCAATTTGAAGTTAAGTTAGAGGACAGGGCTGTAGTGGGATGGGTCCCTCTGAAGCCAAGGGAGAGGGTTTCTTCGCAAGCTCCCGAGAGCTTTTGCCGGGCAGGGCAGTTCCAATCCATCCTCTCGTTCTCTCGCGTTTCACGTCGTCAGCCGTCTCAGCCTCTCGACGTCGTCGTGGATTTTTTCGTCCGAGGAACCGGCCTTCGCGTCCGCAGCTATCGCCACGTTCACCCGGCAGACATCGCCTGCACTTGCCTCTGTAACTAACTGCCTTGTACTGTGCTTGCCTCTGTAACTAACTGCCTTGTACTGTGCTTGCCTCTGTAACTAACTGCCTTGTACTGTGCTTGCCTCTGTAACTAACTGCCTTGTACTGTGCTTGCCTCTGTAACTAACTGCCTTGTACTGTGCTTGCCTCTGTAACTGCATTGGTTTGGAGCTGCCCTGCCCTGGCACATAGAGTTAGGTAGAACAGGTATAAAAGGTTCTAGTTCCTGTTTTCTATGAGGTTTTTGTGTACAAAATGTGTGGGCCTAGAGGGAGGCTGAGTCCTAGCTATCATACAATCCCTCACTGACCACCTTGTGTTGTCTTGCAGGTCTCTGATGCCTATTTTCTGAGGCTCTACCATTTGATGTTGAGAAGCAGCAACGAGAAGATATCTCAGGGCATTTTGTTTAGCACAGTGTTTTAAATAAGGGTTGCGGTCACTATGTGAGTTAGAGTCTCCCGCTCTGTGTCAGAGCGTGTCTGTCTGTGAGAGTTGGTGGGTCTGGGTGTGCTTGTGTGTGTGCGTGTTGTGCGGTTCTAACTTTGTGTGTATTGCTTTTGCTTTTCAGGACTTTAAATTCACTTTTAAATTTAGAATAAAAAATCCCCAGCTGGGGGGGTTTTTTTTTTTCCCTCCCAGCTGGGGTTTTTTTTCCTCGGTCCCGGCCGGTCTGCGAGGCGACAGTCATCGCCTAAGTTTGGGCCCGGACCGGCCCCGGACCGGGGTTTTCGTCAGGCAGGCAGATTTTTGAGGCCCCCAGGAACCGAGTTCCCGTGGGGTAGGAGGGGTGGGTGTTGAGTGGTTCTAACCTTGTGTGGATTGCTTTTGCTTTTCAGGACTTTAAATTCACTTTTAAATTTAGAATAAAAAATCCCCAGCTGGGGGTTTTTTTTTTTTCCCTCCCAGCTGGGTTTTTTTTTCCTCGGTCCCGGCCGGTCTGTGAGGCGACAGTCATCGCCTAAGTTTGGGCCCGGACCGGCCCCGGACCGGGGTTTTCGTCAGGCAGGCCGATCTCGAGGCTCCCGGGAACCATGTTCCCGAGGACCACCGATAGCATGGTTATAACGGGGCGGTCGAGAGGAGAGCGAAGGTGAGCGTGTGTGCGAGCAGAAGCCGGCTTCTGTGGTGCATGAGTATTGTGTTTTCTGCGTGCTCCTTGTGGTTTGGGAGAGCAGTAATAATGAAACAGCATGTATTGTCCTTTTCAGAAATGGTTATATTATGTTAAGATGTACTTGGCTTGTATTGTTCTGTATTTGCTGCTCTGTTTCTCTGTATTACTCTGTATGTGAATTAGGAGTTTTTCAGCGTGTACACCAATTGTTTTGTATTGTAATGCATTTGTATCCAGTTTCTATGTGTTTTTCTGTACTGTAAATAAATTCATTCAATAAAGTTGCCTCACCCCTAATAAAAATGATCCCCCCCCTCCTCCCCAACCCCTGTGTCTTTGGTGTGGTGTAGTCATTATTTTCATTCTATTTCTTGCTTTTCTGTCTCTTTCTAACCTTATTTCTGTCTGTCACTTTCTCTGTGTCACTGCCGCTCCCTCTATTTTTCTGTTTCTTTGCTCTCTGACTCCAACCCTTTCTTTTCCCTCCAACTCTGTTTCCTTTCCTTCTAGCTCTGAGTTAGACAGACAGCAAATGGAGTCGATTCCTTTCCACTGTAACTCAGTTCCAGTGAACAGGAATTGTCTCTGTTTCCTTTCTCTCTACCTCTGAGTTAGACAGAAAAGAAATAGAGTTGGTTTCTCTCCAGTCTCCCTCTGTCTCTTCTCTCTCCAACTCTGTTTCTTTTCCCTCTAGCTCCGAGTTGGACAGACAGCAAATGGAGTCGATTCCTTTCCCCTGTAACTCTGAGTTACAGGGACCAGGCATCGTCTCTGTTTCCTTTCTCTCCACCTCTGAGTTAGACAGAAAAGAAATAGAGTTGGTTTGTGTCCACCCTTCCTCTGTTTCTTTTCCCTCTCACTCCGAGTTAGACAGACAGCAAACCGAGTTGATTCCTTTCCACTGTAACTCAGTTACAGAGACCAGGAATTGCCTCCATTTCCTTTCTCTCTACCTCTGAGTTAGACAGAAAAGAAGTAGAGCTGTTTTCTTTTCCCGTCAACTTTGTTTTCTTTCCCTCTAGCTCTGAGTTAGACAGAAAGCAAACGGAGTCGATTTCTTTCCACTGTAACTCAGTTACAGTGAACAGGAATTCTCTCTGCTTTGTTTCTCTCTACCTGCGAGTTAAATGGAAAAGAAAGAGAGTTGGTTTCTTTTCCCCCATCCCTCTCTTCTTTTTCTTTCCAGTTCAACTCTGTTTCTTTTCCCTCTCACTCAGAGGGAAAGGAAATAGAGTTTTTATTTTGTTCCACTCTCCCTCTCTTTGTTTTCCTTCTAACTTTGTTTCCTTTCCCTCTGTTTCTTTGCACTGTCCCTCTCTTTCTTTCCACTTTAAGTCTCTCTCCCTTTTCTCTGTAACTCAGACTTAGACTTAGCCTTTTTTTCTTTTTGTTCTCTATTTCCTTTCCCTCTAACTCACAGAGAAAAGAACTTTTCTTTTCTCTCTAAGTTTGAGTTTATCTTTTCCTTTCATTCACACTGGATCATTTCTTTTCACTCAAACTTTAACTCAAACTCCTTTCTCTTGTAACTTCTCATTTTGCTTTCTAACTTTAAACTTTAAAAAAAAGCAGCAGTAGAACCTTTCATGCTCCCGGGGAGTAAATAAACAAAATACATCTTGATTATAAATCGATACCATTTACTCCCCGGGAGCACGAAACCTTCTACTGCTGCACCAGACTTATAGTTTTTATTCTTTTTCTTTATAGTATATTCCCAATATAGGAGGTCCCCACCCCTACACAGCCACACTATAGGCACCCCCTAGCCCACTCACACCCTCACTGACACCTATCCCCACCTGCCACACCAATTACCCAGCCCCAACCACCCACTCCCCAAACACTCACCCCTCCAATTCACCCCCCAGCCCCAAGCACTCACCCCACCCCTACACCCCCCCAGCCCCAAAGCACCCACCCCTGCTCTGCACCCCACCACCAGCAAACACCCACTCCCCAGTCACCCACCCAGCCCCAAGCACTCCCCCCTCCCCTGCACTCCCCCCGCCCCTGCACCCCCCAGCCCCAAGCACTCCCCCCACCCCTGCACCCGCCCCAGGCACAAGCACCCACTCCCCAGTCACCCACCCAGCCCCAAGCACTCCCCCCTCCCCTGCACCCCCCCCCAGCCCCAAGCACTCCCCCCGCCCCTGCACCCCCCAGCCCCAAGCACTCCCCCCGCCCCTGCACCCCCCAGCCCCAAGCACTCACCCCTATTCAGCACCCAAACCATACAAAAACCCCCAGACTCACCACCTAAACACAAAACAAAGAAGCCCATACAAAAGCACCACCCCCGCCATTACGTCACGACGCCCCACCCCTCGGCACCGCCCCCGCCGTTACGTCACGACGCCCCGCCCCTCGGCACCGCCCCCGCCGTTACGTCACGACGCCCCGCCCCTCGGCACCGCCCCCGCCGTTACGTCACGACGCCCCGCCCCTCGGCACCGCCCCCGCCGTTACGTCACGACGCCCCGCCCCTCGGCACCGCCCCCGCCGTTACGTCACGACGCCCCGCCCCTCCGCACCGCCCCCGCCGTTACGTCACGACGCTCCGCCCCCGCCGTTACGTCACGACGCTCCGCCCCCGCCGTTACGTCACGACGCTCCGCCCCCGCCGTTACGTCACGACGCTCCGCCCCCGCCGTTACGTCACGACGCTCCGCCCCCGCCGTTACGTCACGACGCTCCGCCCGCGCCGTTACGTCACGACGCTCCGCCCCCGCCGTTACGTCACGACGCTCCGCCCCCGCCGTTACGTCACGACGCTCCGCCCCCGCCGTTACGTCACGACGCTCCGCCCCCGCCGTTACGTCACGACGCTCCGCCCCCCGGCACCGCCCCCGATGACGTCACACGGCCGCCATGTTGACAAAAACCGATATCAAATTTCTTTAATAAAATACGTACAGAAAACGAAAAAACCACACAGTACCACAAGCACGACACCCCCCGACGACCGCGCCGACCCCGCCACACCAAAAAACCCCGTCCCTAAACCGCGCAAACGATCCCAACCGCAACCGACCTCAGAAACACCGCGCCGCCGCGGGAGCGGCGGGCGCCGACCCGAAACGACCCCCCGGCGCGCGCCAGCGCGCCGGGGGGTCGTTTCGGGTCGGCGCCCGCCGCTCCCGCGGCGGCGCGGCGCCGGCAGAAGCCCCGGATCCGGGCGCCGCCATCTTGACCGGAAGTACGTCACGGCAACCGTGGCAACCGGCCGAAAGCCCGTCTGCGCATGCGCGGCCGCCATTTTGTCCCGAGAATAAATCACCATAGCAACCAAAAACGCCGCGGAGCGCGCGAAAAGCAGCGCGAAATGCCGCGCGTCAGCGCGGCATTTCGCGCTGCTTTTCGCGCGCTCCGCGGCGCCCGCTTTCGAACCGAAACAAAACCAAAACGGCACCGACGTAAACAAACACCCGGGCGCCGCCATCTTAACCGGAAGTACGTCACGGCAACCATGGCAACCGCCCGGAAGTCCGTCTGCGCATGCGCGGCCGCCATTTTGTCCCGACAACAAATCACCATAGCAACCAAAAACGCCGCGGAGGGCGCGAAAAGCAGCGCGAAATGCCGCGCGTCAGCGCGGCATTTCGCGCTGCTTTTCGCGCGCTCCGCGTCACCCAGTTTCGAACCAAAACAAAACCAAAACGGCACCGACGTAAACAAACACCCGGGCGCCGCCATCTTGGCCGGAAGTACGTCACAGCAACCATGGCAACCACCGGAAACCCCGACTGAGCATGCGCGCCGCCACTTTGCCCGAAAAACAATATCACCATAGCAACCGAAAACGCGGAGCCGCGGACCGCGGAAACAAAGCCGCGATATGCCGCGCGACAGCGCGGCATATCGCGGCTTTGTTTCCGCGGTGCGCGCCGCCGCGTTTCGTCACAAAACAAACACACAAATCGACCAATAACAACAAATACATGCGCGCGGCCATTTTGAACCGGAAATCCGTACACTCGGCCATTTTAAACCGGAATTGGCATAGCCGCAGCCATTTTGAACCGGAAATCCGTACAGTCAGCCATTTCAAACCGGAAGTGGCATAGCCGCAGCCATTTTGAACCGGAAGTCCGTACAGTCAGCCATTTCAAACCGGAAGTGGCATAGCCGCAGCCATTTTGAACCGGAAATCCGTACAGTCAGCCATTTAAACCGGAAGTGGGTTAGGGTTAGGGTTAGGGTTAGGGGTTAGGGTTAGGGTTAGGGTTAGGGTTAGGGTTAGGGTTAGGGTTAGGGTTAGGGTTAGGGTTAGGGTTAGGGTTAGGGTTAGGGTTAGGGTTAGGGGTTAGGGTTAGGGTTAGGGTTAGGGTTAGGGTTAGGTAGGGTTAGGGGTTAGGGTTAGGGTTAGGGTTAGGGTTAGGGTTAGGGTTAGGGTAGGGTTAGGGTTAGGGTTTAGGGTTAGGGTTAGGGTTAGGGTTAGGGTTAGGGTTAGGGTTAGGGTTAGGGTTAGGGTTAGGGTTAGGGTTAGGGTTAGGTTAGGGTTAGGGTTAGGGTTAGGGTTAGGGTTAGGGTTAGGGTTAGGGTTAGGGTTAGGGTTAGGGTTAGGGTTAGGGTTAGGGTTAGGGTTAGGGTTAGGGTTAGGGTTAGGGTTAGGGTTAGGGTTAGGGTTAGGGTTAGGGTTAGGGTTAGGGTTAGGGTTAGGGTTAGGGTTAGGGTTAGGGTTAGGGTTAGGGTTAGGGTTAGGGTTAGGGTTAGGGTTAGGGTTAGGGTTAGGTTAGGGTTAGGGTTAGGGTTAGGGTTAGGGTTAGGGTTAGGGTTAGGGTTAGGGTTAGGGTTAGGGTTAGGGTTAGGGTTAGGGTTAGGGTTAGGGTTAGGGTTAGGGTTAGGGTTAGGGTAGGGTTAGGGTTAGGGTTAGGGTTAGGGTTAGGGTTAGGGTTAGGGTTAGGGTTAGGGTTAGGGTTAGGGTTAGGGTTTGGGTTAGGGTTAGGGTTAGGGTTAGGGTTAGGGTTAGGGTTAGGGTTAGGGTTAGGGTTAGGGTTAGGGTTAGGGTTAGGGTTAGGGTTAGGGTTAGGGTTAGGGTTAGGGTTAGGGTTAGGGTTAGGGTTAGGGTTAGGGTTAGGGTTAGGGTTAGGGTTAGGGTTAGGGTTAGGGTTAGGGTTAGGGTTAGGGTTAGGGTTAGGGTTAGGGTTAGGGTTAGGGTTAGGGTTAGGGTTAGGGTTAGGGTTAGGGTTAGGGTTAGGGTTAGGGTTAGGGTTAGGGTTAGGGTTAGGGTTAGGGTTAGGGTTAGGGTTAGGGTTAGGGTTAGGGTTAGGGTTAGGGTTAGGGTTAGGGTTAGGGTTAGGTTAGGGTTAGGGTTAGGGTTAGGGTTAGGGTTAGGGTTAGGGTTAGGGTTAGGGTTAGGGTTAGGGTTAGGGTTAGGGTTAGGGTTAGGGTTAGGGTTAGGGTTAGGTGGTTAGGGTTAGGGTTAGGGTTAGGGTTAGGGTTAGGGTTTGGGTTAGGGTTAGGGTTAGGGTTAGGGTTAGGGTTAGGGTTTAGGGTTAGGGTTAGGGTTAGGTTAGGGTTAGGGTTAGGGTTAGGGTTAGGGGTTAGGGTTAGGGTTAGGGTTAGGGTTAGGGTTAGGGTTAGGGTTAGGTTAGGGTTAGGGTTAGGGTTAGGGTTAGGGTTAGGGTTAGGGTTAGGGTTAGGGTTAGGGTTAGGGTTAGGGTTAGGTTGGGTTAGGGTTAGGGTTAGGTTAGGGTTAGGGTTAGGGTTAGGGTTAGGGTTAGGGTTAGGGTTAGGGTTAGGGTTAGGGTTAGGGTTAGGGTTAGGGTTAGGTTGGTTAGGGTTAGGGTTAGGGTTAGGGTTAGGGTTAGGGTTAGGGTTAGGGTTAGGGTTAGGGTTAGGGTTAGGGTTAGGGTTAGGGTTAGGGTTAGGGTTAGGGTTAGGGTTAGGTTAGGGTTAGGGTTAGGGTTAGGGTTAGGGTTAGGGTTAGGGTTAGGGTTAGGGTTAGGGTTAGGGTTAGGGTTAGGGTTAGGGTTAGGGTTAGGGTTAGGTTAGGGTTAGGGTTAGGGTTAGGGTTAGGGTTAGGGTTAGGGTTAGGGTTAGGGTTAGGGTTAGGGTTAGGGTTAGGGTTAGGGTTAGGGTTAGGGTTAGGGTTAGGGTTAGGGTTAGGGTTAGGGTTAGGGTTAGGGTTAGGGTTAGGGTTAGGGTTAGGGTTAGGGTTAGGGTTAGGGTTAGGGTTAGGGTTAGGTTAGGGTTAGGGTTAGGGTAGGGTTAGGGTTAGGGTTAGGGTTAGGGTTAGGGTTAGGGTTAGGGTTAGGGTTAGGGTTAGGGTTAGGGTTTGGGTTAGGGTTAGGGTTAGGGTTAGGGTTAGGGTTGGTTAGGGTTAGGGTTAGGGTTAGGGTTAGGGTTAGGGTTAGGGTTAGGGTTAGGGTTAGGTTAGGGTTAGGGTTAGGGTTAGGGTTAGGGTTAGGGTTAGGGTTAGGGTTAGGGTTAGGGTTAGGGTTAGGGTTAGGGTTAGGGTTAGGGTTAGGGTTAGGGTTAGGGTTAGGGTTAGGGTTAGGGTAGGGTTAGGGTTAGGGTTAGGGTTAGGGTTAGGGTTAGGGTTAGGGTTAGGTTAGGTTAGGGTTAGGGTTAGGGTTAGGGTTAGGGTTAGGGTTAGGGTTAGGGTTAGGGTTAGGGTTAGGGTTAGGGTTAGGGTTAGGGTTAGGGTTAGGGTTAGGGTTAGGGTTAGGGTTAGGGTTAGGGTTAGGGTTAGGGTTAGGGTTAGGGTTAGGGTTAGGGTTAGGGTTAGGGTTAGGGTTAGGGTTAGGGTTAGGGTTAGGGTTAGGGTTAGGGTTAGGGTTAGGGTTAGGGTTAGGGTTAGGGTTAGGGTAGGGTTAGGGTTAGGGTTAGGGTTAGGGTTAGGGTTAGGGTTAGGTTAGGGTTAGGGTTAGGGTTAGGGTTAGGGTTAGGGTTAGGGTTAGGGTTAGGGTTAGGGTTAGGGGTTAGGGTTAGGGTTAGGGTTAGGGTTAGGGTTAGGGTTAGGGTTAGGGTTAGGGTTAGGGTTAGGTTAGGGTTAGGGTTAGGGTTAGGGTTAGGTGGTTAGGGTTAGGGTTAGGGTTAGGGTTAGGGTTAGGGTTAGGGTTAGGGTTAGGGTTAGGGTTAGGGTTAGGGTTAGGGGTTAGGGTTAGGGTTAGGGTTAGGGTTAGGGTTAGGGTTAGGGTTAGGGTTAGGTTAGGGTTAGGGTTAGGGTTAGGGTTAGGGTTAGGTTAGGGTTAGGGTTAGGGTTAGGGTTAGGGTTAGGGTTAGGGTTAGGGTTAGGGTTAGGGTTAGGGTTAGGGTTAGGGTTAGGGTTAGGGTTAGGGTAGGGTTAGGGTTAGGGTTAGGGTTAGGGTTAGGGTTAGGGTTAGGGTTAGGGTTAGGGTTAGGGTTAGGGTTAGGGTTAGGGGTTAGGGTTAGGGTTAGGGTTAGGGTTAGGGTTAGGGTTAGGGTTAGGGTTAGGGTTAGGGTTAGGGTTAGGGTTAGGGTTAGGGTTAGGGTTAGGGTTAGGGTTAGGGTTAGGGTTAGGGTTAGGGTTAGGGTTAGGGTTAGGGTTAGGGTTAGGGTTAGGGTTAGGGTTAGGGTTAGGGTTAGGGTTAGGGTTAGGTTAGGGTTAGGGTTAGGGTTAGGGTTAGGGTTAGGGTTAGGGTTAGGGTTAGGGTTAGGGTTAGGGTTAGGGTTAGGGTTAGGGTTAGGGTTAGGGTTAGGGTTAGGGTTAGGGTTAGGGTTAGGGTTAGGTTAGGGTTAGGGTTAGGGTTAGGGTTAGGTTAGGGTTAGGGTTAGGGTTAGGGTTAGGGTTAGGGTAGGGTTAGGGTTAGGGTTAGGGTTAGGGTTAGGGTTAGGTTAGGGTTAGGGTTAGGGTTAGGGTTAGGGTTAGGGTTAGGGTTAGGGTTAGGGTTAGGGTTAGGGTTAGGGTTAGGGTTAGGGTTAGGGTTAGGGTTAGGTTAGGGTTAGGGTTAGGGTTAGGGTTAGGGTTAGGGTTAGGGTTAGGGTTAGGGTTAGGGTTAGGGTTAGGGTTAGGGTTAGGGTTAGGGTTAGGGTTAGGGTTAGGGTTAGGGTTAGGGTTAGGGTTAGGGTTAGGGTTAGGGTTAGGGTTAGGTTAGTTAGGGTTAGGGTTAGGGTTAGGGTTAGGGTTAGGGTTAGGGTTAGGGTTAGGGTTAGGGTTAGGGGTTAGGGTTAGGGTTAGGGTTAGGGTTAGGGTTAGGGTTAGGGTTAGGGTTAGGGTTAGGGTTAGGGTTAGGGTTAGGGTTAGGGTTAGGGTTAGGGTTAGGGTTAGGGTTAGGGTTAGGTTAGGGTTAGGGTTAGGGTTAGGGTTAGGGTTAGGGTTAGGGTTAGGGTTAGGGTTAGGGTTAGGGTTAGGGTTAGGGTTAGGGTTAGGGTTAGGGTTAGGGTTAGGGTTAGGGTTAGGGTTAGGGTTAGGGTTAGGGTTAGGTTAGGGTTAGGGTTAGGGTTAGGGTTAGGGTTAGGGTTAGGGTTAGGGTTAGGGTTAGGGTTAGGGTTAGGGTTAGGGTTAGGGTTAGGGTTAGGGTTAGGGTTAGGGTTAGGGTAGGGTTAGGGTTAGGGTTAGGGTTAGGGTTAGGGTTAGGGTTAGGGTTAGGGTTAGGTTAGGGTTAGGTTAGGTTAGGGTTAGGGTTAGGGTTAGGGTTAGGGTTAGGGTTAGGGTTAGGGTTAGGGTTAGGGTTAGGGTTAGGGTTTAGGGTTAGGGTTAGGGTTAGGGTTAGGGTTAGGGTTAGGGTTAGGGTTAGGGTTAGGGTTAGGGTTAGGTTAGGGTTAGGGTTAGGGTAGGGTTAGGGTTAGGGTTTAGGGTTAGGGTTAGGGTTAGGGTTAGGGTTAGGGTTAGGGTTAGGGTTAGGGTTAGGGTTAGGGTTAGGGTTAGGGTTAGGGTTAGGGTTAGGGTTAGGGTTAGGGTTAGGGTTAGGGTTAGGGTTAGGGTTAGGGTTAGGGTTAGGGTTAGGGTTAGGGTTAGGGTTAGGGTTAGGGTTAGGGTTAGGGTTAGGGTTAGGGTTAGGGTTAGGGTTAGGGTTAGGGTTAGGGTTAGGGGTTAGGGTTAGGGTTAGGGTTAGGGTTAGGGTTAGGGTTAGGGTTAGGGTTAGGGTTAGGGTTAGGGTTAGGGTTAGGGTTAGGGTTAGGGTTAGGGTTAGGGTTAGGGTTAGGGTAGGGTTAGGGTTAGGGTTAGGGTTAGGGTAGGGTTAGGGTTAGGGTTAGGGTTAGGGTTAGGGTTAGGGTTAGGGTTAGGTTAGGGTTAGGGTTAGGGTTAGGGTTAGGGTTAGGGGTTAGGGTTAGGGTTAGGGTTAGGGTTAGGGTTAGGGTTAGGGTTAGGGTTAGGGTTAGGGTTAGGTTAGGGTTAGGGTTAGGGTTAGGTTAGGGTTAGGGTTAGGGTTAGGGTTAGGGTAGGGTTAGGGTTAGGGTTAGGGTTAGGGTTAGGGTTAGGGTTAGGGTTAGGGTTAGGGGTTAGGGTTAGGGTTAGGGTTAGGGTT